>FIZR01018268.1:0-13276 GCA_900060175.1 Ferrisia virgata
AAAATCGTATTTTGAAAAAAAAAAAAAAAAAAAAAAAAAAGGAGAAAAGAAAAGAAAGGAAAAGAAAGAGGGATTAAAGTAACCGGAAACTTTCACAATGAGGGTTGATGAACAGGCAAGTGAGAGTGGCACGAGCTAGCCAACTAGCAGCTACCACACGTAAGTATATGCAAAGTCATGTTCGCCTGCAGTAATACGCGTATTACTTAACAATTCCCAAGAGTGATTTGCATGTCCAATGCGGCCAATCTAACTATAAGAGAAATATTGTGTAGATGTGTACAGCTCGAAAGATGATTTACCTGCCTTTTTGAATGAGGCGCGAAACGATTCGGGTCATTTTGCCGATGATTTCTGGTCGTAAATTGCGCTTTTCGATTCATCGGTCACTCATTGGGTGAGGTATATTTGCATATTCATTTCGCGATAATTACCTGTAAAGCAATACGCATAATGTAAAACGTAGGCAAGGTATTTAGGTAGGTAGAGGTACCTATGCGATGACACATCGACCAAGCCACCTACAACACGATTCGTGTAAATATTTACAGGTGAAGAGGCTTTATTTGCGGGCCTTTTATGCGGCGTCGTCGAAAGTAATCTTTTTCCATGTTGGTCTACGTGGAGTTTAATACTATTTTTGTTCATTAAGCTAGACGAGCTGCGATGCACGGTTATCAGAAGAGGCGCGTAATTAAATGCTGAAATATCCTATACCTATACTTTATGAAACGACTATACGTAAATTCCCATCTCTCTATGCTAAGTTTAATTAAATTCTGATTAGCTGCACCTATTAACTACACCAATTATATGCTGATTGATTTGCATTCGTAATTTCGTTCGTGTATACTCGGATGCCAACTTTCTATATCGTCACTGCGAACCGTGCATAAAGTAATGATTGGATGGAGTTTTCAGATGGAAAATCTTGCAATTTGGCGAGAAACTCGTTCATGTGAATCATCTTACAAGCGCAATTTATCTTACTTCATTCTTAGAGCATTCAACTGGCGTGTTTATTTTGTACTTGAGACGAGGGATGTTCTCACTCTGAAGATCACAAAAGCCACTGAGAAGTTATAAGAAACAAGATCGGCCTTTTATTTGAATCTTCCTTTCGGATCATAATTATTCGAATAGTTGCTAAAAATCAATTCGAAACAAAGTTTTTTTTTTCCTTCGCAAAGGTGTTTATTTATACGAAGTCGTCAATTTGAAACAGGCGAATAAACTGGTTTTGAGCTATGAGTATTCAATGTTGGTGAGTACCACCTAGTAAGCTTGTTCGGTTTGTTTTTAAAATGCTGAACAACTCTCATCCATAAAATGTACATTTTTAGTCGAAGACAACATTGAAAATATTTTTCATATCATTGAACCGGTTTTTTAGAATTACATCTGGTTACAGTCACATAGTATACAAGGAAAATCCTTGGACAAGTTTCAAAAGTGCATGCACGAATCATTTTGAGCTTTCTTTTGGATGAACACTTCCCAAAAATATATAGGAAACCGGTTTCAAATTCAAACATAATATATTTTAACTTCTAAATGAAATTTTTTCATGATTGGAAAACTCACAGAATCCATCTAAAATCATAATAAATTACTGAATCAGTTTAAAAAAAAAAATTATTGACCCCTTTGGTTGAGGATGATCAAACCAGTTTGCAGTTTCTAAAGAACATGTCTCACTACTTTGACACGAGGGTATCTCGAAGTTTCAAAATTCATTAGACTTGTTCAGAAACCTAACTGAACTCACTGAACTCACTGAACTCACTGAACTAATTTTCAACAATCACAATTCTTCAACAATAAAAAGTTTGGGAATAATAAACTGGTTTTCATGGTCGTACTTCAAAATTTCATGATCAAGTCAACTTGCAGTTTTGGAGCGTTCAAAACCAGTTACAGAACCAGATATACTGAACCAGTTTCTAGCATAGCTGGTAGAAACCAGTTATTATGAAACCCAGAACCAGTTTTTAGTTCAGAAGAAGTCTTTTGAATGAAAATCTATGGCACTATAACGCTTGAAAGTCATGTTCAAAGATTGCAACTAACCAACCAAACCATTTTTCAACAATTTCAGCGTTTCAAAAACTATCACTTGAAGAACATTGAACTGGGTTTGAGTTCAAAAAATGAACTGTTTTTGAATGAAATAAATATCATTAAACTTCAAAGCTTGTAGGAACCAAACGAATCAATGAACTGGTTTTTTACGAACATAGTTCATGGAAACTGACACTGTGGGCATATTCAACTGGTTTCTGACTTCAAAAATATGTTTTACTTCGTTTAAATTGTTTATATTACTGTTTTAAAACTTGAAACCCCTATACAAACATCGAACAAAGCCTATGACTTACAGGAACCACCAACTGAGATTCACGAACCAGTTTTCATTTTTAAAGAACATGCTCTACTACAAACGAATAAAAGTACCTTAGAGTGTGATAGCTGAAAAGGCTTGTTCAAAAACCAAACTAAACCCACTAAACCAATTTTCAAGAATTGCAGCTCTTCAAAAATAAAACAAATAAGAGAACAATGAACTGGTTTTCAGAATCATACGTGGAAATTTTAGCATGAAGTTTGTTAGGGAATTTGAAGCATAAAAACCAGCTCATAAATTAATTTAAAATAACGGAACCGATTTTCAATGTTTATAGTTGATAGAACCAGTTATTTGCAAGACAATGAACCGGTTCCCAGTTTAACAGAAATATTTCGAATAAAAATTTATTGCAATTCCACATTCGAAGTTACCAAACCAGTTTTCAATATTATACGCTTTTGGAAACCAGAAGTTGAAAAACATTGAACCAATTTTCGAACGTAATAAAATTTTTAAAATCTTTTATGCTTTTGGAAACCAGTTTTCGAAGAACATTGAACCGATTTTTGAAGGAAATAAAAGTTCAAAAAAATCCAAGAATTTGTAGGAACCAAATGAATCAATACACTGGTTTCTTGCACTGCTCACGGACACTGAAGAAACCTTGAACTGGTTTCAAGTCTTAAAAATATGCTTTACCTCTTTGAACAAGATTCATTTACGATTTGGAAGCTCTTAGAAATCCTATTTAGGTATAAAACTGAGCCCATAACTTAGAGAAACTATTTGTTGGGAATCACTGAACCGGTTCTCTATTTGAAAATAATATTGAGAAAACTTTGAATACCTGGAACTCTTGTGCGTATTATGAGCTTAAAAAATATAATGAAACCAGTTTCAAACAATAATATATTTTGCAAACAAATACCTAGTTTAGAATCACTGAACCGGTTCCTATATTTTCACGTATATGGTTTAAATCTTACGATTATAAAATCCTTCTGCAGATTGAGAATTAATGAAACTTGTTCAGGAAGTCATTGAAAATGGCCACACCAGTTTGGCACTGTTTACAGCTGATGGGAAACTCAGATTTAGAACCACTGAACCGGTTTCAAAAAAATTAATTTTTCATGTATTTTAACAAACTTTTTGGGAATTTTATTAAACTATATGAACTATACATGAGAAACAACAGCACGCTGATGAAAATCTCCCAATCAATTTCAAAAAGCTAATACCTCAACCAACATGAAACCACTTTTAACAAATTTAATCAGCTTATATCACCACTATTATACCAATTCGATCATTTTCACTCTTCATAAGTGAATCGATTCTCTTTCGTAAAAAAGACACTCAACAACCGAATAAAATTTACTGTAAAATTTTCGCGCACAAATAACCCTCATCAATCGTTCAAGTCAAATATTAAAATACCAAGGGAAAGGAAGGACTACATAATTTATCAAAATTCCTTCTCAACATTTTTTTTTCATCCCGGAAATTTGCCAACTTTCGAAAACAAATTCGAACATCTGATTTGATTTATTCAAGTGCTTACTTACTTACTCGTCGCAAGAGGCGAACCAAACTTTTAAACACACATTTGACAATATAGAAAAGAGAAAAAATGTACAAGCTTATTATAATCATAAAAAATACTACCGCAGTAAATTTTTCATATTCGTTGCATAAACAAGCACCACTTCTGGGAGAAATTCGCGTGTTACGTTCTTTTTTTTGCCTAACCCTCTTTAACGATGGAAAACTTGAGGGTTTATTTCACAATAAAGTCTGTTTTAAAAGCTTATATAACTCTATCGCATTCGGCGCATAAATCACCGAGCCAATTTATTAATCTTATAAAAACTTCACCTTATGACGATTAGTCTATATCGTATGCTCGTGGTAGCTTTTATTTATTACACGATTAATACCCAAGTTTGAGTATTTCCTTCGACGTTGATATTCGGTAATTTTAATAACATCGCTGCGTCGTTTAAAATACACGATAACATCTTTGTTTCGCTTTTAAGAAGTGTACATACCAGTTAAAGTCTCAAAGGTGAAAAAATTTCAAAAATTTCAAATACCTTTGTTTATATTATTTTCGTGTCAAATAAAGTGCACCTTTTTCCATGAAAATAGCTACCTACACACACATTGTGATTTTATCTACGTTCCTATATAAAATATATATTATATACCTAGCTAAGTTATTCTGATTACGTTCGCGTTGATACTTTTATAGAAGAGCATATGGCTTTACGTGCTTATTAGCGAACGAACGTGAATGTCGAATTTATACCTACACCGTCGTACCTCCCAAACTCGGGCTTCGTATAAAGCTAAGAAAAATCGTCCGCTATAAAGATACAAAAAGTAAGCACATAAGAGAAGATAGCCAGAGCTAGGTATACGATACGTTGGAAACATTCTACGACTCGGCCACAATAACGTATAAAAGAAAAATATCGGTATAAATCGGCGAATATTCTCGACAATAAAGCATCTTACGTATACGTATTTTCAAAGTATAGGGGGAAAAAAAAAATCCTCTCGATAATATTTTCAATCACATATCGAATAAAAGGCTCGCCGGGCACACGATAAACGCGCTAGATTCTTTAATAGATTTATAACAGGCCAAATCCTATCATTCTTCTCGTACAATCCGACGACAATGTCAACAGAATTAAATCGCGAATGTGTTAACAATGGAAATGGCATGGCACAACCGACGCGACGCGATGCCGAAATTTTAAGTACATACGAATACAACATAACAAACAAACAAAAATCCCTTTAAACTGAAACAAAAACTTGCCCACGCTCGCAAATCTATTCACAAATAAGGTGCTGATATTGAAACACCGAACAACCGCATCCCAACAGAACGACGTTTATCTATCTATGTCTATCGAGTAGATTGTACACACAGGCATATAGAATTGACGCAATTGGAAATCCGCAGGTACGATCTGAATGTTAAAAGCAATTTTATGATTGATTCCTCTTCTGAGACGTCCAAAAAACAAATATAGCTTGAGTGCCCATTTTTTCGACACTTCCCTCCACCGAGGATCCATCCTTCTTTCTGAGAAACGCCCCTATCTCCTCACGTATGACCTGTATCGCAAAATTTTTCGAATAAAATTTGTAGCTTGAAGTATCAGAGATATTTTGAGTTATGTACAAAATTTCGCTCAGACCACTCCCCTGCCCCTCGGTTTACAAATTGTCCGTCAAAAACCGATTATTTCTATTTTACATTAAAATTAGCTGACATACGACCATACTCGATCGAATTAAAATTGTTCAGGATGGCAAATAGAATATATATACTCTAAATTTAGCAAATTTTAACCTCTATCCGCATTGTAAACCCCCCCTTCAAAAAACCGGCAATTGATGATATGATTATGAAATTAGGTATAATTAATGAGGGAGATGTATAAAAATTTCTAGTTCGAGAGATATTCAATATTTCCCATAGGAGGGATGGGGGATAAAACTTAAGGCATCAGCCCCCTCCGATTTTCACTTGAAGTAATTCTTACAGCTTTGGAGTCGACCACGTAGAATACAAATATCGTATTACTTTTAAGATTCTATGACGAGCAGCGTCCGAAATTCGAAATTGAAAAAATGACTACATAACGCAGTTTTTAGCCTGATTTTCTATGTCATATCGTCAATGTAACCAGGCTATTACAGTCCATCGACCAACGGCGGATGAGGGGGGGGGGGTGTAAAAAATCCTTTTTGGGGTCCTAGAAGACCAATAAGACAGTTTTTAGCTATGTCAGGTATTTATTTTTATTATTTTTTTCCCCGACCATTGAAATCATTTACTTTGCTCGATACCAACCAAAATCGCTCCAATTGAGTGAATCGGCTCAGTTGGGCGGCAAATTAAATATACATGAGTGAAGATAAATTCGGGCCAAAATTCAGTTATGCCCCATTTTGGGGGAGGGGGTGCTGAGGAGTCAAAAACATAAAAATTGCTTTTTTTTATGCTAATTGATAGAAAATTAAATGTTGTATAGCATATTCAAAAATCAACCTCCTCAGTCAATTAGGAGGGGAGATATGAGGATTTCCCCCTTTTTGATCCCGAAAAAGGGCTGTTCCTCCTCTACCCCCCGCCAAATTGAACTAGGAAGTTGAAATTTCATATGATGTACCTAAATTCAGTAGAGGCTCAAGATGTGCTTTTTTGGGGGTTCCAACTTTTGAGCTCCATTAAACCTCCTCTCACCCCCAAAAAAGTATTTTTTTGATGGAATTTTCTCATTTTTGGAGTTTTTTGAGTTTGTTCCACACATAACTCCCCTCCAAATTGGACTAGGAACTTGAAATTAGGTATGCACATTTAGTATGTGCCCTACATGTGCCTTTGGGGAGTCTGGACTTCACAGCCATATTTCGCCCCTTCCCAGCCTCTATCAAGTGGGTTTTTGGTCGATGTGGGTACGTATCTATCTGAGTGAGAGGTGAACTTCGAGTAAAAATGAACAACGAAACAATATGTGACCATCTTCAGCTGATGATTAAATCAAATCCGTCATTTTTAGAAATGAAAGTCTTTCTTTGAATTTGGAAAATTTTTAGAAGTGAAATGTTTAATCATCAGCTCCCCTCTCTTAATCTCATTGTCATCTGACGAATACCTGATACCTACATTACAACATTCTTCAAAGCTAGTACACAACTCTGTGCAGTTGAGTTTATTTTTTGAACCCCTGCACCTACCTGAAATGCTCTAAAATGGGTACATTAGTCCAATTTGGTGTTTAAACTACCATACGAACGCTAGTTTTCGTTGTAGAAGAAAAAAATTGCGTTATATTGTCATTTTTCACGAAAAACACCACGAGCCGGAGTCTTTCAATTTCGAATTTCGGGCACTGTTCGTCATCAGATCTTAAAAGTAATACGATATTCGTATTCTACGAGGTCGATTTACTTCAAGTGAAAATCGGAGGGGGTTGATAACTTAAAGTTTTATCCCCCATCCTCCCTATGGAAAATATTGTATACCTCTCGATCTAAGAAATTTTTATACACCTCCCTCATTAATCATACCTAATTTCACAATCATATCATCAATTGCCGGGTTTTTGAAGGGAGGGGGGGAGGGTTTACTATGCGGATAGGGGTTGAAATTTGCTAAATTTAGAGTATATATATTCTATTTGCCATCCTGAACAATTTTGATTCCATCGAGTATGGTCGCATGTCTGCTAAGTTTAATGTAAAATAGAAATAATCCATTTTTGACGTGTTTTTGAGGGACAATTCGTGAAACAGGGGGCGGGGGAGTGGTCTGAGCGAAATTTTGTACATAACTCAAAATATCTCTGATACTTCAAGCTACAAATTTTATTCGAAAAATTTTGCGATACGGGTCATACGTGTGGAGATAGGGGCGTTTTTCAGAAAGGGGTGTGAATCCTCGGTGGAGGGGAAGGTCGGAAAAATAGGCACCCAAGCTAAATTTGTTTTTTGGACGTCTAAGAAGAGAAATCAATTATAAAATTGCTTTTAACATTCAGATCGTACGGAGACTGATTTTTAGTCATTTGCGTCTATACTAATAGATAGGTTGAATCTCATTGCCAATGATATGAATTGAACATATGTACAGAAATCTTTATCCGATTTTAAATACGATGTATGCCTGGTATTATTTTTCCCCCTTTCCGAAATACGTATGTTTTCCGCCGATGATAATAGATAAGTTAATACGAATGTCAGGATATTCGTGCATATTTTTTTTTTTTTACTTTAGAAATTTTTTTCTGCCACGAGAAGTTTTTAAAGAAACGATGTAAAAGTAATGCATTTTTTTTTTTACAATTCTTGCTCATCTTTTCAATTTCTTTTTTCCTTCCTCGTGTTCGTCTTCCTGTTTCCTCTACATCTACTTTTACATCCTCGTCAGCTCCCCTGCATCTTTCACGCTTCTAGTTTGGATTTATTTTTTATTTTCTTGTTCTTGTTGTTGTTATTGTCGTTAGATTTTATGTAATGCTGAGCGTATATCTTTATGTATTTTTTCTTCTTCGCGATTTTATCGTGTCGGTGAAAGGTTGAAGGTTTGTAAAAAAAAAAAAGTTTTTTCATCTAAAGAATTTTTCGTCGTGTTTAAGTATACTTACTCTATATAACATGACAGTGTATTCTTTACTCCTCCATTGGCCCTCTTGCTTTTATAATTTTTTCTATTCTTTTTTTTTATTTTTTATTTAGCAAGGCACGATAATTCTTTCAGTCGAAAGAATTTTTTAATATTGTAAATGGAAAATTTTTATAATCATCGACGTTCGTTATAAAATAATATCGTTTATACAAGGTAACATTTTTCAGACAATGAGAGTATGAGACAAAAGCTCGATCAAATTAAACAATCCAATGTTCCGAATTCGCCCTTTATTTAATATTAAAATCTTATCAAGTGTAAGTATCTACCAGCAATTGTTCAACTGAGCCAGAAAAATTCGTTTAGAAGTTAACGAATTTGAGATTAGTAGGGGGAAAAACATGCATCTTTTCTCCTATAAAAACCAACAGGAAAAGTACACGAAAGTATGAGAAAAAAAATTATCGCATTGCAATCGCTTTTTGAGCCTGTTTTTCATAAAGTAAAATAAATAGGAAAGCTCTCCGTTCATGGGACAAAAAAAGAAGCGCTCTAGTGAGTAGTTAAAACTCCCAAAGGCACATCTCGGACCTCTACTAAACGTGCATTCCAGTTTTCGATCTCCTAGCTGAATTTGAAAAAGAAAAAAGCGTGGGAGAAACTCGAAAAAAATTTGAAAAAAAAACCTATTTTTCGGGACTGCGAGGGGGTGTACTGGGCATGAGAGGTCGAAACTCCCAGAAGGTATATCTAGGATCCTTTCTAAATATGTATGTCAAATTTAAACTTCATAGCTGAATTTGGAGGACGAATATGCGTGGAACTAATTCAAAAAATAAGAAAAACTGGCCTACAACTTACATTTTTGAGGCTGTAAAAGAGTGCCATATTTTATAATTTTCATTTTCTATCGAATGGTTTAAAAACAAACGATTCATTTTTAGCACCATAGCAAAACCCTCCTTCTAATCAGGGCATAACTGAATTTTGACCCAAGGTCATCCCCGGTCAAAAATATCTAATCTGTCCCCAAACTAAGCCTATTGCCCATGGCCGATTTCGGTGAGTGTCGATCTAGAAAAATGATTGTTACTTAGTTTTAGAAAAAAAATCAAATGGTCTAAATGATCCTCTGACAACCTGAAACGGTTTTCGTTGATATCCTTCTCCCCCCCACCCCAACTCTTCCATCGGAGAATAGTCCGTTAAAACCTGATAATGGTGAAAATTTTATTCAAAATATCGTTTCACACGTCAAAAATTGTAAAAAAATGATGAAAAATATTATTCAAAACGTTATTTTGTAGCTCATTAAGCGTAAAAATACGAAAACGAAAAAAATCTTGAAGAAGATATCATCATTTTAATTTCAACTATAAAAAAAATGGGTTCAAAATGTAATTTTTTAACACAAAAAAAAAAAATGAAAAAATTGCAAAAATTGAGAAAAATTATCCAGAAAGTATTCAAATTACCATTCTGTAACTCAAGAAACAGAGAAAAAAAATGAAATAAATTTCAAAAAATTGAAAAAAATTTCGTTCAAATTGTCATTTTATTGTTCATAAAATATGAACAGCTGAAAAAAGCATTTGTCACTTTATGATTCAAAAAAATCGAAAAAAACAGCAAAAAAAAATAGTCAAAAAACGTTAATTTTGCATTTCATGCGTAAAATGGTAAGTAAAATCACCCAACATATGCACCATTTTACGCCTCTAAAATTGCAAGAAAATGAAAAAAAAAATTTAAAAAGGTCAATTTTTCAATTAAGAAGCAAAAAATACTTAAAAAGATGGAATAAAAAGAACATCTTTGAAAAACGTAGATAAAGTACATATTTTGATTGCAATATGTGAAATTATTTTCAAAAAACTTTTGAAGTCTCTGTTTACAGGCTAAAAAATTCAAAAATCTGAATAAAAAAAAAATTTGATAGTGAAAATTTAGTCTAAAGTATAATTTCTTCTTTAAAAAAGTGAAAAATTGAGAGCAATATTCGAAAACCACTAATTTTTCTTCTTCAAAATGTGAAGTAATGAAAAAATTGTTGAAATTGTTATTCATGAGTCGAAAAAGATGAAAAATGAAAAAAATTTTCAAAAAACGTTACTTTTTTTTATTTTTTATGTCATTTAACATCGTGAACCCCCCCCCCCCCCGCCTCCATTGAAAAATTATATAGAAAGTCAAAAAAATCATTCAAAATTGGTAAAAATTACACTTTTAAGTTGTGCAAAGATGAAAAGAAGAATTAAAATCTTATTTTACAGTTCAAAAATTGCACAAAAATGGAAAAAAATCGTGAAAAGACGGATAAAATGTTTGAAAAATTGTTCAAAATATTTTATCATAGCAGAAAAAAATTTTAAAGATTGAAAAAAAAATTCAATAAGCGTCGTAAATTGTAAATTTTTTTTATTGCATCTTTACAACTTAAAAAGCATAAAAAATTTTAAAAAATATAAAAGAAAACAATTTTTTGCATTTCAATTGTAAACTTATGAAAAAAATGACTCAAAATGGTATTTCAAAACCATAAAAATTTGAAAAGATTTTTCATGCTGCGGATGTAGTCTGGAAAAAAATCCTTCCAAACGAAATGTAGATGGCGAAAATTTTAATACCAGTAACGAGGGCTGAATCTTTTATTTTTTATAATTCAGATTGAGAATTTTTGGGCAAAATTCATGACTTTTATGATCCAGTTAACATCCTATTTTTAGGAAGAGGGGGGTTTGACTTTTCACACCTTGCATCATATTTCTAGTAACACTTTAAAAAATTGAAACTTTACGTTAAGGTCAAGCAAGTACGAACAATTTTCTTTGAGAGGGGCCGGAGAAGGAGGAATGTGAAATTTTCAACTCAAAATTTTGCAAATTTTCCAACGATTATAACTGTAACAATTTCTCAATTTTTTCTTTACAATTTTACCAAAGTAATACGAAATTTGTTTTCGAAAAATTTCAAGTAAAATATTTTAACTACCATTAATTTATAAATAATTTTTAATTGCAACGAGAGCCACATTTCCATACTTTTGTAAGACGACTTTACCCTAGAGATAAAATTACCTCAAATATGACGAAACTGTATGAATTTTACAACCACGCTTTTTAATCAACTTGAAAAATGAAAAATTTACCACATAACTTTTAACTCGACCTGTGTATCGTGCAAGTAACCAACTTTTACGAATTTTTCTACAAAAACCCATCACCTTTGAAAATATATCTTCAGAAGCAGAGAGGAGAAGGAATATTTTAAACTTGTTCGGAAAAGTATAACACGCAAATTAAGTGAATTTTTCATTGCTTAAGAAAATTCCCCAACCTGGCTCTAAATTTACCTACCTACGCAAATTTGAAATTCATCTTCTAAAGTATACAAAAAATTGATAAATAAATGAAAATATGCACGCTGCACGACATTAAGAAAAAATCTTCCAAGAAGTTTACAAATTAAAAATAAACTACCCCCGAAAGTTAATCACCAATAAAAACACCTCGATGGCAATTCAAAGAGAAACATGGCTCAAGTACTCATAAGCTTTTCATCGCGCCAAAGCTACGACACAGTCGAGGCATTTTATTAGATTAAAAATACTAACAAGCGAGTAAAAAACAAAATCGACGCGACAGACGATTCGTTCGAAAGTCGTGAATTAAAAAATTCATAGCTGAAAGGTACTTGAAAAGGGAAACGTTTGGAAAATCATGAAATTTGTAAACATAATATCTTTTTCATCATAGCGTCCCGTCGCATCGTCATCGTTGTCGTCGTCGAGTCATTCTAATACCAAATGAAATAATAATTACAACGAGTTTAAAAAGCTCATCGCGCTTAAAAGTAGAGTTTTTTAACGTAAAAATTACGCCATTAAAAAAGAAGACTTAAGTAGATGGATATAGATAGGTAGAAGGGTAGGTAAGGTACCTTAGTTGGAAGATTCGAGCAGAAAATCAAATACTACGAAGTAATTTCTTCAGATCATTATTCACCTCGTAACTTGGACCCTTTATTTAGCGCATCGTAATTTTGTCTACGCTATTTCACAATTTTACTTTAATTTTCAAACAATGTCGGCTCCATTCTATACAAAGTTATAATAAAAACAAATGTACCGGCATTTATTATACCGAGGAGAGAAGCTCGGCGGACAGAGCAGAGGGCAGAAGAGAACGTTTACACCCGGAGAACGGAGAAGTGATTTTTTATCATATAAAATTACGTATAAATTGGATCTTACATTTGCATTCGGTACACCGTAGCATAATGTGTTTAAGTAGGCTGCGTTTAGTATCCATTTCCCAAATATATTTTAGCAGATAGGTAGGTAGGTAGGTAGATAATTAGGCGCCTACCTGTATTAATTTGACAATCATTGGGAATAAAAATGTATAGCGAGGGTAGGGACGAGTTCAGCCAAGGTAGTGTATTCCTCCTTTCTTCATATGTATCGCTCTGCAGGCGTCTAAAAATTAAATAAATAAGCAGCCTCAAAATTTTGATCTGATCACCAATCCAAGTGACAAACTTAATGGATAAACATTTTTTCTACAAATTTTGTCATGTACACATTTCGTATTTTTTCATTATTAAAGGGGCAGCATTCGTTTGAATTTTATTAGCACCTTCAAAGAACCAAAATATGTAAATTTTGCACATCGCAGAAATGCTGCAAAATTTGCTTAGTACAAGGTTCGAGATTAAATCTTCTAAAAATCATAAAAAATCCAAAATACAACCCTCCTAGGCATCTTCTTATCCAAGTA
>FIZR01018274.1:0-23215 GCA_900060175.1 Ferrisia virgata
TGGACTGACATCAGTGGACTTATTTTATGAAGGATTGATTTTATAATTTTAAGTTAAAGTGATGAGGAAAATTAGAGATTTTATTAGTGGACCGTCAACAGTGTGACGTCATCACTGGACTGACATCAGTGTGCAAATTTTTATGTTCTGGAATGACATCAACGGACTTATTTTATGAAGGATTGATTTTATAATTTTAAGTTGAAGTGATGAGGAAAATTAGAGATGTGATATCAGTGGACTTATTTTATGGCGAGATGATTTTATGATTTTGAGTTGAAATGTTGAAGAAAATTAGAGATGTTATTAGTGGGCCGTCAGCAGTGTGATGTCATCATTGGACTGACATCAGTGGACAGATTTTTACGGCCTGGAATGATATCAAAGGACTTATTTTATAAAGGATCGATTTTATGATATTAAGTTAAAATGATGAGGGAAATTGGAGGTGTGACATTAGTGGACTTATTTTATGGCGGAATGATTTTATGATTTTGAGTTGAAATATCGTCATCCGTTGACCCGCTAACAGTTGACCTTGATCCCGGTTGATTTTACAATTTCAAGTTGAAATGTTGAGGAAAATTAAAGATGTTTACAGTTAACCCATAAACAGTTGACTTTGACTCTGAATTGATTTTATGATTTCAAATTGAAATATTAAGGAAAATTAAAGAAAGTTAACCTCGGATTGATTTTATGATTTTGAGTAGAAAATTTAATTTAACGTGGTAAATTTGCTGTGTTCGAAAAATTTTATGCAAAACCAATTTCGACCTAAATCCACTTCTCTGAACTAAAAAAAAAATTGGTCGGCTATTTGAGGCGATGAACTTTTTAACTGCATTTTTTCAAAAATAAAAAATCTCAATTTTTGCGATCTGTAGCTTTTCAACTCGCTGGTAAAGGGCCAAAAGTAGTCTGCGATTGAATCGAATATGCTCTAGGTAGACGTAGAATCTCAAATCGCGTCCTTTAGCTCTGTAACCGACGTCTTACACCATGTTTAGAAGGTGAAAATGACGAAAAACTAGATTTTCATCAAAAGTGACCCCACATTAAAGACCCATAGCTCCACATTTCTTTGAACTAGGCAGACAAAATTTTGTATAATGGATTTCAACTCAAAGTCAACCACCACTTTGAGTTTTGTCAAAATCTGAGGTATGCTTTTTTTACACTTCACCCAAAATCCACCTATAGCCTATTTTAAATTCATTAACGAAACAAAATTCCAAGTGTTTGAAACTGCACAGGATCAGATAGAATGGAAAATATTCCAAGGTATAGCGCCAACCTACGGCGAGATAGCTGTTTGAAAATAACATGTATATTTCAATACTGCGTATAAATAATTCAAATTTAAAAACAGTTTAATAGCGAATTTGACAGACGTTTTTACAATCGTGCCTAATTCGTGAATTCGATCATTCGTGTTTTATAGATACATATATAGTGTACGAAAGAATATTCAGCATAGTTGAAGGTTTAGAAAAAGTGAAGAAAAAAAAAGGCGTCTCCAGGAAAACTAACGGCTTACGAAAAATTACTTTAAAATGCAAATTAATTCTGGCGAAACGATACTCTCTCTCAACGATTACACTGTTTCTTCACTTACTCTCGATGTCAAGTCGTTCCATCTCATTACACACGCCTCAACTCATTACCAGATATTAATCAGTTTGGTTCTAGGCCCTATCAGCATTTCTCAAATAAATGGATGCCATACTAATACTATATTGCGATATTGTTTCAATTTTAATGAAATACAAATATCATATACGCGATGAAAGATACATACTGAAAATAAAAACAAAATATACTCGGATGGTGTTCGAGACCTGCAGCTGATCTTTTAGTCTAAATTGACCCTAAAAAGGACACATACTTCCATTAGTGAAATGGAAACTATAAGCTTTGAACGTTGGTTCTAAAACATGCGCTTCCTTAATGGAGGAAATTCCATTTCCATTAGATAACAAGTATTTTAAAAATGTTGTAAATGTTTCGAAGACAATTCTTAAAATTTCCAACATCTGTAGTTGGTAGCTAACTAGGTACTTACTGAACTTAAAAACAACATTTCTTAATATCTTTGTAATCCGTAAACATGGCCTAGCTTTAGCTAGGTACTTCAAAGATTACAACATTGATTGCCTTCAACTCATCGATTAATCGATGTAACCACAATTTACCATTAATTAACGTAATGTTATAAATTGCTGTTATCTATCCCAAATTATCATCAACATATCCTTGATCACTACAATTCATAATCCAAACAAATCATGTTGATAAATAGCAAAAAAAATTTGAACAAACCGCTTTCAAAGAGATCCCAAATAGGATAAAAAAAATTTTCAGGGCTTGAGTGAACCTTTTTATATAAGCTTCGGAAAATCAAGAGCAGAGTATTTGGGCTAATTCGAAGTCATAGATTGTGAATACAAAATCAATTTTTCACTGGAGGGCTTCGTTTTCGAGACACACCAACTTTTTTTCTACGCTGCGTTCAGGGCAAATAATGCTCGAACGTGATTCCTGATGGTCAAAATAGGAAGTATACGATGAAAAAGCTCAAAAATCCGACCAAAAAATTTTTTAAAACCCTTAAAAACAATCAAAGACCTACACTAAATCTACATACCAAATTTAAACTTCTTAACTCAATGTGAAGGGGAGCTATGCGAGGAAAAAACTCAAGAAGTAAGAAAAACAGACTAAAAAACTATATTTTTGAGGCTGTGAGGAGATGCAATAAGTCTGAAATGTCGAAACCCCAAACAGACACAACCATGGTCACATAGCAAATTTTAAGGTCCTGGCTCGCTTTGGAGGGGAGATAGGGGAGGAACAGCATTTTTTCAAAGCCGAAAATTGCAAAACCCCTCATATCTCCCCTCCTAATGATTTTTGGATATGTTACACATCTTTGAATTATCTATCGATTAAGTCAAAAAGGAACTATTATTGCTATTTTAACCTCTCAACACCCCCTCCCCTAAATTTATGCATAACTGAATTTTTATCCGAGCTCAGCTCCACTGTAGAATTTCGAATTCGCCACAAATTCAAGCCTATTTTCCAAATTTGATCTTTTTTTGTTGGTATCAATCTGAAGAAACTATTCTTACTTTGGGAAAGGGGGAGGAATAAGTAAAAATAAACATCTGACATGACCAAAAGTGGTGGTAATGGTCTTCTAAGACCCCAAAACGATTTCGTTTACGTCCCTTCTCATCAGTCGTAGGTCAATACATCGTAATAGCCTAGTTTTTTTTCAGAGTATGTCATAGGAAATCAGGCTAATAAGAAAAATCGACCAAAGATAAGAGAGGAACAGCCCTTTTTTCACGGTCAAAAAGGAGAAAAACTCTCATACCTGCACTCCTGTTTGACCCAGAAGGCCACTGTCTACAGATCGGCTTAAAGAGGAACATTTTTTACGATTTTGACCTCTCAGCAACCCCTCCCCCAACTTGGAGTATAACTGTATTTTGACGTAAGGTCAACCCCAACTCTCAAAATATCTAATCCACTTTCAATCTAAGCTTATTTCCCAAATTTGATTGATTTTGGTCGGTATCAAGCTCAGCAAATGATTTTCGGTTTCAGAAAGGAAAAAATTAAAAACAAGTATCTGACATGGCCAAAAAGTAGTCGTAATGATCTTTTAGGATCCCAAAATTTATTTTGTTGATATTCCCACTTCCCCTCTCATCCACCGTAGGTCGATAGAACGTAATAGCCTGGTTTTCATTGACAATACGACGCATAAAATCAGGCTAATAATTACAGATTTGGACGATCCTTCAAAGAAGAGCGGTAGAGCATATTTTCCATTTAAAATCGTTCGCGAGGGTATCGTTGGATAGGAAATTTGAAGCAGAATGCAAATGTATAATTATTTATAGACAGGTCTTAAGCTCAAATTCATAGTATATTGCAAAAAAATTTCCTGCAAATAATTGAAAAATACACACACAGCTCACGCATGAAGGTAAACAGATCAAAGTCGGCGGATATCCTATTTTTGACATCTCAAATCGATTGAAAATGGTTTTAAGATGTGTATGTCTCGGTGGCTCCAGAATAGTTTGAAATTTTTCAACATTGAGCTGTAGAATATGGATTTGAGCTTAAAATTTACGAATTTCGGAAAATTGTGCTTTCATCGATCAAAAATAGATCACTAATACGGATAATTCGAGATTTTAGATGCTGATGTTCATATGTACTATTTTATGAACTGTTCTTCAGTACTGGAAAAGTTCAAAATATCCCTGAAGGCTTTGAAAAGTCTTTAAACCGCTTTCGATCGATTTGGAAGATCGAAAGTAGAGTATGTGCCAAATTTCAGCTTTTTTCGTTGATCAGATGAAATTTCCATGATTTACAGGACGATGAGATGATTTTGAAATTTGAAAAATTCACCAAAATTCAAAACATGCACTTCAGGACTTGAAATTTTGGAAGTGGAGTTCTATTAATATGTACTTTTAATTTATTTACGTATTAACTCAAAATTTTGCTTTCAGTTGGCATGGCCTCCCTTATTAATTTTGAAAAATAGTGAAAAACACGTTGTTTTTTTTTTAGCATGCTGCACTCAATTTCTGAACCCCCAAAAAACATATTTAATAAATGACCATCCAACAAAGATAAAAAATTTTCAGCCATGAGCCCCCCTCTCCAAATAATTTTTTTTTAATTTCAACATGAAAAAAAAAATTGGAAAAATGTGAACCAAAAATTTTCAAAAAATTTTCATTCATAGTACTCAGCAAGATGTATAATCTATGTAAATTTCAAAAGCTTTTCCCCTCCATTTCCAGAGATATCGCGTGTTGAAACTTCGACATTTGGGTGCCGATAATTCCGGAAGGGTGGGTGCAGAGGGTCAAAAATTTTTTTGAGATATTTTCAGACCATAAGTAACATTTTGGCTCAATTTTGATCAATTTTGGTTTAAGGCCATTTTTGACCCTTATTAGGAAGGGCTCTTTTAAAAATTCATCGGAAACTCCAGTACAGTTCGAAACAGCCAAAAATGGGTTTAAAGGAGTCGATTTCAGATAAAAATCAAGTTTTTGAGCAACTTCAGTAATTATGAGCGTTCTTAAAATGTTTTCAATTCTCACCTTCTTTACAATGCGAAAAAATAGATTAATCGATTCGATATGCCTACGGAAAGCTTCCATCAAATTTTCAGCTGCCGAAATAAATTAGGGCAGTTTTGGCGAAACTTTGAAAATCCTGGAGAAATTTCAAAAATAGGCTTGCGGCTCGCAGAGCGATCTAATAACCATTTTTTAGAATTTTCACTTCGGTAGTAACGGTTTTCAAAAAAGTAATTTTTTCTCACTTTTTATACGCATAAGGTTGTTTTTAAATTCGCTCCCAAATTAATTTCAGTGGCTGAAAATTGGGCTGTAGGGTTTTCTCGTATGCTTTTTTCATCTGTTCGAGTTTCGTTCAAATCGAAGCTGGTAGGTTCGAGTGGTTCTCTTGTTAATTGTTCATAAATATAAAAATGACCCGATGTGCATCCAACCAATAAATGATAATAAAAAAAAAAACACACACACCAACATTACACCCTTCCGCAACGTTTTGAACTCGACAAATAACACACACACACACGCGCACACATAAACCACCCATTTGTGGCATAATTTGCCTAATCAAACGCCGCAAATACTCATTTTACGGTATCGCAAATGCAATTTAATCAACACGGTCGTTTATCCCTATTGTAAAATTGGCTCAACGTAAACGAGCATTTAAATCGAAATGTAGACAGCGTGTCTGAAACGTACATATGTATTATTTTACCAACAATGTTGAAAATCTGGTTGCGAAACTTCCACTCTAGATCGTATTACATGATTGAATAGGTAGGGAAATTTCGCCAAACGTAGCAGATTTATTCGTATATTTTCAGCCTGATTTTCTGTTTCTTTTTTTTTTTTTAGCATTATATGAAAATTTCACGATACCTACGTAAAACAGTAAAAAATTTCCGCGAGCTTTAAAAAAGAAAAATGATACGGTTCGTTATCATCGATGGAAAAAATCGTTTGAAATTATTGTATACAGAGGGATTCGTTTCACTATTTTACTGAGAGTTTGATTGAATAACGGAAAATAAGAAATAGATGATTTGATTCTTTTCTAAAGAATAATACTGTTTATTTCTCCTTTTTTTTATGCTGTTATTGGTAGGAGTCTGAGTACAGGTACGACAAAAAGCATGTTTTTTTTTTTCAAAATATGCCAATTCGGCGAATTGAATGCTGATTTGAGTATTTTGTAAGTAAGTATAATACACAATATCGAAATAAAAGAAATATTCGTACCCTAGCAAATCTAAAAAAAAAAAAAAAAAAAAAAAAAAATAAAATTAAAAAAAAAAAAAATTCCTTCCCCAAAAAAATAAAAAAAAAAAAAAAAAAAAAAATGAATCGAATTTAAAATAAAAATTTACTTTAATGCTTAAATTAACTTGGTTAATTTTTCCATTATATTGGAAAATATAAGTATAGCCATAAATCGGTAATAGTACATTGGTAGGTAATCTCGAAATACACGCAATTGAGAAATTATTCCATATTTAACTCGTTTCCGCGAAATGTTCAAAAATCACGTAATTTTAGTATTAGCTAAATAGGTAATTAAAAACTTCATTTTTTTTTCTAATGATCGATATCACGTTTGTGATTTAAATTATACGAGTCATCCTTCATAAGAGCTATCATGTATTTCTACGATTAGCCAACAACAACAACAACAACAACAACAACAACAACAACAATGGTGAATTATAATATGTCATATAATCATGGTATCCTTTTAACACAGCATTAACTAATCTAATAGCAAAGATCAGGGTAACGTTGACTAAAATAACACGCGAATACCGAGCCAACGAGCACTAAAGCATACTGAACGCAGAATGAAAGAAATCTAACGAGTGGGCGACCCTTTTGTTAATTATATCGTTCCAGGTTAACCCGAAATATTTTGTACGAACAATTTTTTTTTACACCAAAAATATCATTTTTAAATCTAAATTAAATTAAAACAGTAAAATTTACGCCTAACGTTCATTTTTGAGCTCACAAGTTTCACTTACAAGTTGTATAACTGCTGCTGAGCATAGAAGTGAAAAACTGTTGGGTCGCGGTCGTAGGAAGGATTTTTATTTCGAGAAAAATTATCTACCTGGCAAAAAAATAAAAGTTTTTTTTTTTTCCAAACGTTACCGAAACTTTAAATGTAATTCACAAGGTTTTAGTCAACTAACAAAATACGAGTAGCACTTTGACCCCAGACTAAAGCACTATACCATGGGAACATGTAAAGTTTAAGCAGGTTATTACCAATTAAATGAAGTACCAGTACCTTCGAGAACTAGACATAACATGGTAAATATTTTCATAAATACATATCTATTCGGGGTAATTCATCGAATGCTACGTAAAATATTATCTAAAGTCACATTCTCGCACAAAGCGTAACAAAATCACCATAAAAAAACATCCGTCTTGATAGGAAGGTAGCTAGAGGTAGAGGTACCTAGTAAATATTTGAAAAAATAAATAATATGTTGATTTTCTGCAACATTTTGCCTTAGCAAATATTCTAAGCTTATATCGGTTCTATGTAAATTTTCATTCTACGTAGTGATATTCTTGTATATTCCACAATAACAACTTATATAGTTTCTAATCCTATTTCAATGCATTTCAATGAAATATAAGCCTGTGTCTACGTATATTCTGCATGTATTTTACCATGACCGAAATACCCTATTTTGTATCGAAGTTCGTACATAGTAAGTTATATATGTACAACGTAACGTACCGGTAGTTTTTATTTCTTCTTTTTTTTTCTCCCTATTTTATTCAGAGGTGACTTTGGAATAAAAAAGAAAGAAGTATAGGAAAATTTTAAACGCGTATTAAAAATCAAAAAGTCGTTCCGGCGAAAAGAAAAACAAAAAAAAAGCTTCGCGTTGCGATGCTTTCAAAGTCGGGGTTTCTTGTAGTCCACGTCCTTAATTCGTTGTACAGGTTTTGAATACATCATATCGATATTTTAGAGTGGTACACTTTTTGGTTTCTGCATTTCCTCCCACGATAATAAATTTGCCATGGATTGGAATATAAATTTGAAAAGAAGCGTAGGTACACTTTTAAATAGATAGCCGACCTTTAATCTCTTCGTTATCGTCGCGTAAAAATGGCCTATGAAAAAAGATTTCCTTGAAAATGCTTTAAGATTACCCATATTTATCGTTAAATTCCAAAAAAAATCGAAAGAAATTCCCTTTCCGGGGCTGTAGAAGGGGTTTATTTGGACAGGAATGGTTGAGACCCCAAAAAGGCACACCCTGCGTATCTCTCTGACCCATGTACAAAGTTTCAAGGCGCCAGATCAATTAGGGTGACCTGTAGAGATGAGCAATTAATCGAAAACGTTGAAAAAATAGTTTTTTTGGACCTGTAATGGGATGGGTTTGGAGTGGCGAGTCGAGACCCCCAAAAGGTACATCCTGGGCACTACTGTCAACTACCTATCAAGTTTCAACCCTCTAGGTGAATCAGTACGACCTGCACAGACGAGCAATTGTCGAAATATTCGTAAAATGGTCCAAATGAACCGATTTCTTGGGCTGTAAACGACGTAGAAAACTCATTTTTGGATATGTTATAGTTCTTTCAATTTTCTATCGATTGACAGTAAAACTTTTTCACTTTTCCATTTTTCAATCTCTTTTATTCCCAGCTCCAAAAATAGACCTCCTCCAATTTGGATCATGGACCGTTCAAACTTTAATAAAAAAAATACAGTTTACGAGTTTTGACGAAACTAAAAATTTCAGCAATTTCGGTTGGTATGAGACGGAGCAATTAATTTTTTCCCTCGAAGGAACTGGAAAAAAAATTGTCAAAAAATATCGGACAAAACGATTGTAATAGTCATGGTTTCCCTTTGGAAAATCTGACTAGAAAATATATCACACCGGACGATTGTAATGCTCAGGGTTTCCCTTCGGAAAACCAGACTAAAAGTATCAGACAAAACGATTGTAATTGGCATAATTTCCCTTTGGAAAACCTGACTAAAAACTGTATGCTTGAATTTGCTGGAATGTGTGAATTTTTTCATTTTTCTAAATTGATTTTCGTTATTCGTTAATAAATTCATAATTAAACGAACAAACCAGCGAAAAATGATGTATATGAATTTTTGAAACACCATGCTTCGACTTCGAGTTTATAGCGCTGCGTATTTTTCACAGAAACAGGAAAGGGAGACAAGTTCAAATGTTATGGGCACCGTAACATTAGCCAAATCTAAACAGTGCAGGTATCCTCATGCTCTAAAAAAATCAATTTTACTGATTTTACAACGAGGTATCTGTGCAAATTCGAAGTTTGTGATACGAAGCTGTCGGAGCTGGGCTCTTTTTGGAGACCAATTCCAGAGTTTAAATCTAATACTTAGGGTGAAGTGTGCATGGCTCTAGAGTGAAACTCTTTTCAAGGCCTAGCTATGAAGTTGTAGTTCGATATTCAGAATTAAAAAGACCCCACTCCGGAGCAGAGCTGAGGGTTGCATTCTAAAAAAAGAGCCCAGCTTCAAAGACAAAATTCAACTTGCTTTGAGCTTTGTTAAACAGTGCTGGTGGCATGGCATTGAAAAAATGAAACGCATCAAGTTTCAAGGGCCTGCGAAGGCTCTTGGAGCATGATATCTTAGGGATCCAGATAACATGTTAGATCAAATTTTGGAAAAGGAACCATACTTGGTTATGGAACTGGAGTGGAACACTTCAAAATGTCTTACCTAGCGCTATAGTTAAGCAAAGAGTTCTTTAAAATGTCTTGCCAGGTTCTGGAACTAAAGCTGAAGCCCTTCAAAATGCTTTAACTGGCTTTGCAGTTGGAGCCAAAGTCGTATGAAAAATTACGGAGCACCAATGCTTTGTTTTTCAGAAAACTCTTCTGTTATATAAAGAACATTTCAAATATTTTGCCTTACCTGAGATTCAGAGACCGTTTCTCATTTTAAAAATACGAAAACAAAACAAAATATGAAAAAAACATCGCAACGCGTTACTTTTTGTACCTGATTTTCCCAAAGTCCATTCATGGAATAAAAGAAAGGTGCGCTGTGGGATGTTTTGTAGAAGGGGTACAGGTAAATATAGAAATGAATATCTAACACCTCAAAAAGACACATTTAGGACAACTACTAAATCTACATACTAATTTTCAACTTCCTAGCTAAATAAAGAGGGGAGATTCGCCTAAAAAAACTCAAAAAATAAGAAAAACATATTAAAAACCTTTTTTTTGGGTTGTGAAGAGGTGCAATGAGGCTAAAACGTTGAAACCACCAAAAAGCACATATGCCAAATTTCAACCTTTTAGCTCAATTTGGAGAGAAGAGAAGGGGAGATATGCGTGGGACAAACTCACAAAATGAGAAAATTCACCGCAAAAACAACTTTTGTGGGGCTGTGAAGGGGTGCAATGGGTCTGTAAAGTTGAATCTTACAAAAAACATATAAATGCCCTTTACCACGTCTATATACCAAATTTCAACTTTCTAGTTCAATTTGAAAGGGAGATAGGAGAGGAAACCCCAGTTTTCAAGGCTAAGAAGAGGAAACCCCCTCATACCTCCCATCCTAATCAGTCTATAAAACTTATTTAACTTTGAATTTTCCATCAATTGGCATAAAATGTAACAATTTTTGCAATTTTTGCCCCCCCCCCCTCAGCACCCCTCCCCAAAACTCGGGCATAGCTGAATTTTCACACAAGGTCATCCTCACTCAAAAATATCATATTCCCCGCTAATGCAAGCGTACTGTCCCAGTTCGATCGATTTTGGTTCGTATAGAGCAGAGCAAATTATTTTAGCCTTGTGGGGCAAAAATAAATAAACAGACATAAATATCTAACATGGCCAAAAATGGTCTCAATGGCCTTCTAAGAACCCAAAACATCCACCATAGGTCGACAGTCTGCAATAACCTGGTTTTCATTGACGATATGACGTAGAAAATTCGCCATGGCGAAGGGTCTGCTGGAATCTGATCAACGCTGTGAATTTTTTTCTAATTCAAGTTGAATTATTATCAACTTAATTTTACAGAATAATGTACGAAATTTTATAGGCGTCTACTTCATTAAAATATGTATTCTTTTATTAAAGATACAAAAAAATTTCATTTTTATAAGATGATGAAAATTAATTATTTTTTTTTTCAAGCTCGACCTTGTTGATAAAGTTAAATTTCTACATTTAGGAAAATTAAAATTCCTTATCAACGATGAAATACCTAAAACGAAACAAGGACGACCGTAAATTTAAAATAATTTGAAACAGAATCAACGTAATACAACCCTCTTCTCTTCGTTAAAAAAAAAAAAAAAAAATGCTCAACCTCATTCATAACAGCATACCACACAGCGAATTCAATTGTTTAAGTATCTTCTACTCTCTCTTCTCTCTTTCTCATTCTATAAAAAGAAAAAACCCATATAATTTTGAATTATTTTCGTAAAAATCATTCCACTCGAGAAAATAAAAAAAGACTCATCGAGATGGCTAAAAAAAACCCTTAACTTTTGCACAAAATAATTCTACCACTATTAATCAATAAAGGAAATTATATCGATATAGTAATTGAATTTTTCTAGGGGCCTCTCGACGACCACGCGGCATGCTATTAACTGGATAAAGCCAACAGTTGACCTCTTGACGTTTAAATTGATTAAATTAATTACCTTTCGTTAAATCATCCTCGTTGGGTTTACTCGTTGCCAGCTCGTTAAGAAAATAGACAACTTTCAAAAGCTTGTTTCTTCGGTGCGTATTTTTAAATAATTTAAAAACCAACTAAATTTCACGAGAGAAATTTCACCAACACAGCGTACCTACCGTGCTGATTTAATTCATCGCATTAAAATAAGTCGTTCGGCTACGTTTGGACGAATGAAATTCGTTTAATTACGCCCCAAAAGTACGGATAAACGTTTGTATGTATCGCATTCGTATGCATACGAAGAGAAGAAAATTTTATAATTAATTTTTTTTTTTTTACGCTTTTAAATTACTCGCTAAAAAGATACTTGACCGTTGGAACGTTTTACGTAACACTTACGCATGATGTAGGTATTTTTATACAGACTTAACCTACGTAGAAAATTTACACCCTCGCCTTTTACACTGTTCGTTTTTAAATTGGGTTGTTTACAATATTTGTACATCGTGGTTTGGTATATGGTGGCCTTTTTTTCGCTGCGTATATAGTTCGTTGGTTAATTTAGTTGAATACATATTTTTGTACACATGTAAAAAAAAAAAACCTAATGTATTTTGGCAAAAGTTTCGAGTAAATGTCGAATAGATAAAGTAATCAAATACCAGTCTCGAAAATACTTAATAAATATCAGTAGGCAGAAAAGGTACACGAGCACCGCCGATTTACATTTCACTCATTTTAGGCTGATTTTCTATGTCATATTATCAACGAAAACCAGGCTATTACAGTCTATCGACCAACGAGGGATGAGGAGAGGATATCAACAAAATTCGTTTTGGGGTCCTAGAAGACAATTAAGACAATTTTTAGTCATGTGAAATATTTATTTTTGTTTTATTATTATTATTTATTTTTTATTTTTTTCCCCCGAACATTAAAATTATTTATCCGCTTGATACCGACCAAAATCGCTCCCATTCGGTAAATCGGCTCAGTTTGGGGACGAATTAAATATATCTGAGTGGGGATGAACTTACGGCAAAATTCAGTTTTAGCTCATTCAACGTAAAAATTGCTCCTTTTGACCCAATTGATAGAAAACCAAAAGTTGTACAACATATCCAAAAATCAACCTCACAAGTTTATTAGGAGGGGAGATATGGGGGTTTTCTTCCTTTTTACCCTGAAATAGAGATGTTCCTCCCCTATCGCCACACCCAATTGAGCAAGGAAGTTGAAATTTGGTATGTACATTCAGTTGAGGCCCTAGATGTACCTTTTGAGGGTTCCGAACTTTTAAGTTCCATTGCACCCCCTCACAGACCCAAAAAAGTAGGTTTTAATGCAGGTTTTGTAATTTTTTTAGCTTTTTGAGTTTATTCCTCACATAACTTCCCTCCAAATTGAGCTAGGAACTTGAAATTAGATATGTATATGGGGGGGGGGGGTTGTAGGTGTGCCATTTGAGAGTTCCGACTCTTTAGCTGCATTGCACCCCAACACAACCCCAAAAAAGAAATTTTTTAAGCGGGAGTTCTAATTTTTTGAGTTTTTTGGGTTTGTTCCTCACATACTAATTCCTTTCCAAATTGAGCTAGGAAGTTGAAATTATGTATATACACTTAGTAGGGACCGTAGATGTGCTTTTTGGAGGTCTTGACTTTTTAGCCTTATTAAGATAATCATTAAGCATTTCCATGATTTTTACTTAATTTTTTTTTCATTTCTATTCCCCCTCCCCCCACAAACATTAAAATTATTTACACCGCTCGATACCAAAATCGCTCTAATTCGGTCAATCAGTTCAGTTTGGGCGTCGGGGGGGGGGGATTACATATGTATAAATGGGGATGACCTTGGAACAAAATTCAGTGATGTCCAAATTTTGGGGAGAGGGTGTGAAAGGCTAAAAACACGAAACTTGTTCCTTTTTGAGCCGATAGATGGAGAATCTAAAGTTTTATAACATCTAAAAATGAACTATCTAGATCAATTGGGAGGGGAGATATGAAGGGTTGATCTTGAAAAAGCTCTATTCCTCCCCTATCTCCCCAACGAATTAACCTGGGAAATTAAAATTTGGTATGGAGATTTAGTAGAAGCCATAGATATGCTTCATGGGGGTTTCGACTTTTCAGCCTCTTTGTACCCCCTCACAGACCCTAAAATGTAGTTTTTTGCCCCCCACACTAAAATCATTTCCTCTGCTCAATATCGACCAAAATTGCTCCAATTTCATTAATTGGCTCAGTTTGACGACGGTTTAGATATATATGAGTGGGGATGGCCTTGGATAAAAAATTAGATATTTCCAAATTTTGAGAGAGAGGGTGCTGAAAGGCCAAAAATGCAAAAATTTCTCCTTTTTAAACCAATCGATAGAGAATCTAAAGTTGTACAATATATCCAAATATCAACCTCTCAGGGTGATCATGAAGGGAGATATGAGGGGTTCCTCCGTTTTGACCTTGAAAAAGGGCTAATCCTCCCCTATCTCCCCACCAGGTTGAGCTAAGAAGTTGAAATTTAGTATGTGGACTTGGTAGAAACTCTAAATGAGCCGTTTGGGGGTTCTCGACTTTTCAATTTAATTGTATTTCCTCACAACCCTAAAAATGTGGTTTTTGTTCGGGTTTACTTATTTTTTATTGAGTTTGCTCCTTGAATTAGAACGTTGAAATTTAGTATGTACATTTAGTAAGGGCCCCAAATGTGCCTTTTGTGCGGTCTCGACTTTTCAGCTTCATAGTGCCCCTTCTCAGCTTGGAAAATGTGGGTTTTTTAGTCGTTTTTTCTTATTTTGTTAGTTTGTTCCTCGCATAACTCCCCATCAAATTGAGCTAGGAAGTTGAAATTTGGCATTTAGATTTAGTAGATTCCCTAGTGTGCCTTTAGGAGGTTTTGACTTTTTAGTTCCATTGAACCCTTCCAATCCTTAATGCTGATTAGGAGCGATGTTTGTTTTCAATTGTCATGATTATAATATCTCACGAAAATCAGACTAAAAAAGCATCGCCGCGATGCTTTTTCATTTTTTTTTTTTTTGACGCAAAATAATATGTTGAAAAAAGAAGGAAAAAAATGAACCTACCTACGTGTAGTTTTTATAAAAATATACTCGAAAAGATTAAATAAGCTGAACAAATATACGCAAAAAGTCGTTCATTTAAAATAGTATAACGGGTAAATGGCCAATATCAACCAGCTACCAACTGCCGAGATGATAATGAGAAGTCATTTGGACATAATGATGATGGCTCGTTTGCAACGTAATTTTCAAATTTCGATATTTACTCGTTTTTATTTTTATCGCGAAACGTTTCGTATTTTTTTCTCTTTTTTTTACTTTTGTTTCCAAACGGAAATGCGTAGTAGTAATATCGCGACAACCAGATAAAACGAAGACTGCGGGGGGAAAAATTGAAATCGTAAAGGCGTTTTTAATGCCGACCTTATAGCAGAAGCAAACCGAGACATTCTAACGGACGATGAAATTTCCCAACGATCGAGTTTAGTTTTTGAGCGACACATTAAATAAACGATTTTTCTCCTTCTACATTATCTCAGCAGCCAAAATAATTATATGGAATAATGGGCGCTGCTTTTCAAACTCGTTTTGTAAATTGCTTTTTATTGCGTTTAAAACGAACGGACACATTGGAATAGGTTCGAAAATCGCTACCGAACGGATTTTTAACCGAGCTTTGAATCGACTCGACTCGACTACATTTATTATTACCAAGAATTTATATTCATTTTCTGATTTATCGTACACAAACTAAGCTGCTCGCTTCAACTTCAACGTACCGTATATACTAGGTTGAGCTGTGTGTATGCCAGGCAAAGGCACCCACTGAGTTGAATTTTGCTCTTGTGTAATTGACGGCTACGAAAATGATTGGGCGGCTTTATCGACGTTAAACTGAAATATACGTGCTCTTTATAAGGGTCTAAGAATGTTGTAAAATTACTAGTTCGATTTTATATCGTCGTCGTTGAAATAGCGTACAATTTGTTTAGAATTATTGTTTCTATCATCGCACATCGATTCGAATAACCTTATAAGTATATGTATCGAGGGTTAGACATGAATCATCTCTTTATCACGTGTATTACCGAAAAAAGGGTATAAGACTAGTATTATGCGTACTTCGAAATGATATTCTACAAGTAAATGCATCGAATCACGATTCTCGATGGAAGAACCTTTTCAAGAATTTAAATAAAGAAATGATAAGTACCTACTTACTTCTATGGCCAGCGTATCCAAAAACTGAAACTATGATTTGAAAACAAAAAAAAAAAACAGATCGATGGCATTTCTCTGATTTGTTATCTCCTATTATAGCTGCCTCAATATTAGTTTCAATAAGAGTTCAACGTTTTCAAAAAAATATCATTAATTTTTCAAATAAAGTGCCTAAATCAACTTGAAGAGTATAGTTTGAGAACATGAAAAATAAGTAATTAATAGAGTGGGTAGTTCTTGATTTTTTTTTTTTTTGAAAATCGAAACGTAATACAATATTTGTGGAGCACGATCAAAAACACGTAGAAAAAATTTCAGCCCTCTATTCCTTGGAGAAATTTTAATCTGGCGTTAAAACTGTTTAAAATTTGAAAAAAAAAATTATTACAAGTAGTTCTAGTACGACTAGTTCCAAAAAAATCATTTGAGATGATTCTCGAATGTCATCCTCTTTTATAAAGACATGTAAAATGTACCAATACTTTGCTTATTTGTGTATTTAAAAATAAAAAATTATCAAAAATCGGAGGAAAGTCAAGAGAACTAGGGACTCATTAAATTGTGCAGATTATCGATAGAATAAACTAACTAGCTCATTTGAAGAAATTTCTAACAACTGTATCGTTCTCAGCGGAAGTGTGAAAATATGGGAAAATAACAAAAAAAATAGCCAACAAATAACAAAAAAATACAGGATAGAAAATCGCCTCTAATCTGCTAGATGGATCATAATACTGATAATCTTTCCTTTTTATGAGTACCCAACTCTTTAAACTTTTTTTAAATTTTTTAACAACTTTCTTTTTTTTAGAACAGGAATACGCGAAAAAAAAGATACATTTTACATAGGCCTATATAGGAAGTTCACATTTGAAAATCGTCTTAAATGGTCGATACAACTAAAATTAGTCGTTCTAAAACTATTTCTAATAAAAAATTTTGAACCATTATAGAGCCGACTTGAAATTTCTACAGGGGATAGATGGATGGAAATTTTTACCACATTCTTTTAACCTCGCTCCAAAAATATTGTGCCCTATTACGTTTCGATTTAAAAAAAAAAAAGTGAAAAACGGCCCAACTTGGCAATTAAATAAGCAATTTCGACTTCAAAAACTAAATAACGCCTTTTCAGCAACAAATATTTTCGAGAGTAGGCATAAGATTCGTGCCATGGACTTGGAAATCCAATTCAACTATTTTTAGCAACGCCCGATCACTTAATTTTTCTCCTAATTTCTTAGCCTTATTTTCTATGTCATATTGTCAATGACAACTAGGCTATTACAGTCCATCAACCCCAACGACGGTGGGGGGGGGGGGGGTGAAAACCGTTTTGGGGTCTTAGAAGGCCATTAATACACTTTTTTTTTTCATTATTTTTTCCCCAAACATCAAAATTATTTATTCTGCTTGATACTGCCCAAAATCGCTCCAATTCGGTCAATAGGTTGAGTTTGGTGGCAGATTACATATATAAGTTGTAAAACATGTCCAAAAATCAACCTCCTAAGTCTATTCGGAGAGGAAATATGGGGGTTTTCCTCCTTTTTGACCCTGAAATAGGGTAGTCCTTTCCTTGTCACCACACCAAATTGAGCTAGCAAGTCGAAATTTGGTATGTACATTCAGTAGGGGGCTTAGCTGTGCCTTTGGGGGTTTCGACTCTCAGCTCCATTGCAACCCTCCGTTATGTAAATTTAATGAGGACCCTAGATGTGCCTTTAGGCGTCTCGACTGTTCAGCACCAAACACCCAAAAACCAGGCTATTACAGTCCATCGACCAACGGTGGAGGTGGGGGGTGGGGAGAATACCAACAATATTTGTTTTGGGGTTCTAGAACACCACCATTATGACCATTTTTGGTCGTGTCAGATATTCATTTTTATTTTTTTTTTACGAACATTAAAATCAATTACTCTGCTCAATGCAAACCAAAATCGCTCCAATTCGATCAATCGGCTCAGTTTGGCGGCAAATTAGATATAAATGAGAGGAGATGGTCTTGAGTCAAAATTCAATTTTGTCCCATTTTGGAGGAGGGAGTGTTTCTTCTCAAGCCCATGGATAGAAGATCTAAAGTTACATAGCATATCCAAAAATCAATTTCCTAGGTCAATTACAGGTGTAGATGTAGTGGTTTTCTCCCACTTTGAGCTTAAAAAAGGATTGTTCCTCGCCTATCTCCGCCATAAAATGAGCTAGGAAGCTGAAATTTGGTATGTAGATTTAGTAGGGGCCATAAATGCGGTTTTGTGGAGAAAGGGGTGCCGACTTTTCAGCCCTATTAAGATAATTTTTAAGCATGCCAGATATTTACTTTCTTTTCTTTTCTTTTTTTTTCTCCCCAAACATTAAAATCATTTAATCCGCTCGATACTGACCAAAATCGCCCCAATTTGGTGAATAGGTTCAGTTTGGAGGGGAGATTAGATATGTATGAGTGGGGATGACCTTGAAACAAAATTCAGTGCTGTCCAAATTTTGGTGAAAAGGTGTTGGGAGCCAAAAACGCAAAACTTGTTCTTTTTGAGCCAATAGATGGAGAATCCAAAGTTTTATAACATATCCAAAAATCAACTATCTAGGTCCATTGGGAGGGGAGATATGAGAGCGTGACCTTAAAAAAGTTTTGTTCCTTCCCCATCTCCTCACCAAATTGACCGAGGAAATTGAAATTTTGTGTGTACATTTAATAGGAGCTCTACATATGCTTTTTGACGGTTTCCACTTTTCAGCTTCTTTGTCAACCCCCCCCCCTCACTTACAGCCCCTAAAATGTGGCTTTTGGCCAGCCTTCTCTGCTCAATATCGACCAAAATCGCTCCAATTCCATTAATTGGCTCAGTTTGGCGACGGTTTAGATATATATGATTGGAGATAGCCTTGGATCAAAATGCAGGTATTTCCAAATTTGGGGGAAATGATGCTGAAAGGCCAAAAACGCAAAAATTGCTCCTTTTTGAACCAATCGATAGAGAATCAGAGACCCTAGATGTGCCTTTTGAGAGTGTTGACTTTTCAGCCTCATAGCACCCCCTCACGGTTCTGAATTTGTAGTTTTTTGGTCGTTTTTTCTAATTTTGTAATGTTTGTTCCTCGCATAACTCCCCCGTCAAATTGAGCTAGAAAGTTGAAATTAAGCACGGACAGTAAGCAAGGACCCTAGATATACCTTTTGGGAGTTTTGACTTTATAGCACCATTAAAATCTTGCATCGCAAAACGATTTAAAAAAAAAAAAAATTAACGAACTTCGAATCAGTTTTGGAAGTTGAAAAAATCTAGTAAGAAGGCTAGAATTTTTACAACATCAGTTTTAGGCAATTTCTCAAACTATTAAGAGCTTAACGTTTACTGATTTCCAAAAAAAAAAAAAGTAAAATTCGCCACACCCTATTATCTACCATGGGTTTTCGAAAATTTCAGTTGAATAAACACGAAAGATGTCATCCATATCAGAACGGTTTGGCCTGCTAAACACGAATATTTCAAAATACACATAATTTTTTATGATATACCACAATTATTAATTACAAACAAACGTAAAAAAAAAAAAATCAGATAAATGAACTAGGAAAATAAATTCCTCAATACGAGGAAAACAATATACATTCCAAAATTAACTCTATCATCTTCATCGAAGACTAATTAAAATACCACTTATCGTTGGAAAACCAAAGAGCTCGCAAATTGAGATTAACAGTTGCACGCATCGGATTTATCGCAAATACACTACGAACACCATACAAGAAACGAGCAAAGTGGTTTAGCAACTTAGTTTAATATATTTCACGAGAATATATACGTACATCAAACATACAGGGATTTTCTAATAGCTTTTCAATACATTCCTACTACATATATACTCTTAGTATATTTCTACAACACAACTTAACCAGCATTTAGGTTTGAAATTAATCCGGTCAAGTAGTTTAAATAGGGTTTCGTCGATATTCTACATCTACCTACGAATAGGTAGGTACATACGTAGATATTAGAAAATGAATAAATCCAGTAAATTGACTCGTACCTAGATACATATACACGTATGTAGAATAGGAACAACTGTTAATTTATTTCACCTTTGCTTTGGCGGAATGTAATCAGCTTTATATGGTATATGAAAGAGTTAAAATTAAGGTCAATAGTTCATTACTTTTATTAAGTTGTAAAATTTATCAATTCGTTCGCTTCATAATTATATTAATAATTTAGTTGTATCTAATCTACCAATTGTATAAAGCGAACTTTATTAGATGTTAAATAAATATTTGGTATATAAGATTCGTATAAAACAACGAGCTAATCAAATTAACGAAATAGACGTGAGATTTGATATAACTTATATTATACATCGAAGAGTAAACCTTGGAAAACTTTTCGTCTAGTTGAAAATATCAGCTCACACAGGTCGAAGTTCATACCTCCCACGAGATTCGAAGTCTCGTAATATTTCGAATAGGTATACACAGTGCTACATGGGTTTGTTCTATTTGAAAAATACTCGTACACTTTGTTCAATTACCTACATATATATATATAAGAAAATAAAAGAAATCAGATTATACCGATTATACGTATTCTATACCTATATCTTTCAGCATCGAATAATAAATCTTCTAGGCTATAAATTTTTACTCAGTAGAATAATTAAATCGTCGAACACATAACGAGTATACATATAACATCATTCGGTATAGATATATGATATGTGCTGTTTCAAATATCTCGTAGGTGTGAACCTTTTTTTTTTTTTTTTTTTTTTTTTCGTTACCCCTTTTTTTTTTTTTTTTTTTTTTTTTCGATACCCCTGTTTTTCATTACCTATACCATAAGTAGCTAGGTACCCCTAATGAAATTCGATAAATCGAGCTAATCGTCGCGATGCTGAAGGTTTGAATGAAATATCATATCATTTATAAAATCACAATACGTTTCACGAGCACATTCGTTTGCCTATATAGCTTTTAACGGGGGTAATTATATGTTTTGAAATTTCCATATTAAAAGTCATCATTGTAAATTGGGCAATTTAACACTGGAATTTATGGCGCGATAAATTAAAGCTTACAAGCGTAAAGCCTTTCAAGGTCTAACACTCGACTTTTCACCGCTATCGCCAAGCTTTAACTCAAAAGAATATAATATACACAACACGTATACATACTGTACCTTCTTACTTATGTAATAGGTCTAGGTATATAGGTAGGTACTTCTACCTATAACAAACATAATTAGAATGTCTTCGGACTGTAATTAAAATTTTTCCGTGAAATATTACACTTGTAGCGTATCGTACAATACAATACAATACAACAATAGGTAAAGGTGGGCAGGTAAGTTTTTTATAAAAACCTAACGTAAGCGACATTTTTAAAACCAGCCGAGAAGAAACAGCCAAATACTAGATAACTTGAGTACATAGCATACGTATCAAATAGCTTGGAAATTCATTAGTGTAGGATAAGTGAAGGTGAATTTTTAAACATCCAAACCGTTAGGTTGATATAATCTTCGATTCGAGACCTATTTAATCGCACGCTGATCGGCTTACGTCTGTTTATGATGAATAGAAAGGCAGATAAAATGTTTTGTTAGAAAATACGGATACGCAGAGAGTCAACCATGTTGTAGTGTTGATTCAAGTTTAATGACTTGTAAAACGACACTGAAAACTGAAATTTTGCAAGTTTCTGCGTCGTCGTTCTCCTCTTTCCGCATTCAATATTCATTAGCTTCGATGGTTGTGACCGTTCTTATGGCAGCTGATGGAGTATTTATACGCGGTAATTAATTCGAATAGCTTTCACGACCTGACTGACCGACCGTCTTCCTCGTAGCTCGGCCTGGCATCCGTTTTACTATTCATTTTGTATCATCGTTGTGAATTCAAACATCATCATCGAATACGTAAACAAAAGCAATAATGTTAATGCAAAATACTCTTGTAGACTTTGAATTTTTTTTTTAAATAATGTTTAATTACGCGGTGAAATCTTTTTTCAACTTTAAATGCGCTAGAATAGTAAACTACAGACCAGCATCGGGATCCACGAGGTCATTTGTGAATCACATCAAATCTTGGATCAATCCCGATTACAGAAACGGATCATTTTGCAAAAATACGATTCGAATCACAGATTATTTCCTTTCAAAACGTAGGCTGCTCTAATTAGACACTACTAATTCCTAGCCGTTCAAGCGACAAACTGGTATCAGGAGCTCTCGACAATTTCCGAGGATGTTCGTTCGACTTCCTAATTTTTTCAATGATTTCTTTCCTACGATTGAACAATCTATCAGTAAAATCAATTACTAAATTGAATTTTTGTTATTAAAAAAATGGATCATTTTATTTCAAAACGTAGGCTTCTGTAATTAGACACTACTAATTCCTAGCCGTTCAAGTGACAAAATGGTATCGGGTGCTCTCGACAACTTCCGAGGATGTTCGTTCGACTTTCTAATTTTTTCAATGATTTCTTTCCTACGATTGAACAATCTATCAGTAAAATCAATTACTAAATTGGATTTTTGTTATTAAGCAAATAATTGATCATGTTTTCACCCTCTGAAAGATATTTTCTGTAACTCACGAGCAAATTCGTTTGACTTGGTAAAATTTGAATCATTTTTTACCAATAATCAATTGATCTTTGCATTTAGTTATCTGAAGTCAGTGAGACGAATGTTTAACGAAACAAATATTCAAAAATTAAAGTTTTTTAAGCACCAAGATACATATCACGAAAGAGAAAAAATTATTACCACATTATCAAATTTTGTAGAAAATAAAGTAAATTCTAGCGATAATTAAAATTCATCATTATCAGTGGGTCTCAGTCGCTTACAACCGTATTGCACCTAAAAGAGCACGCCATCTATCACGATCCTGTGCCTTTGAAGCAGCTCTTACCTTGGAGCCCGTTCGCGCTTCGATGATATCAGACCACCTGGTCGGAGATCTTCCTCTCCCTCTTTTAGCAGAGGCCTTACCAAGCAGAATGTCTTTCTCGAGATTTCCGACTTCTCTCCTGGTCACATGACCGAAATACCCTAGAATGCGTCTCTCGCATAAAATACTTAACCTAACTGGCTCCTGTATTTCGTTGACGATTGAAATGTTGGTTCGTCGCGCTATCCAAGGTATCCTCAGCATCCTTCACCAGACCCACAT
>FIZR01018276.1:0-11956 GCA_900060175.1 Ferrisia virgata
TTTTTACTTACTTTACTTTTTTCCATTTTACGTGCCATATACTGCAACTTAGGCCAGAGGCACGGATGGGAAAATTTGTTAGATTTTAGAAAGAAGTTCGGTACTTTTAAGGAAGTTGAATAAATTTATTATTGTAGGTTCATCATTCTTAAGGAGGGAAGTAATGGTAGTTGGGAGATTGAATCTGATGCGATAATTTTTATATAAGGGACATTCTATAAGAAGATGCTGGACTGTTAATTGAATTTTCCGAACGAAACGAGGGTAAAATTTTGATATGATACAATTTTTAAGCGAATAAAATTTATAAGGAGGTGCTCTTTGAAAATGGGCAAACGATTAATCAAATCACTAATTAGAGATCGTTATAAAATTATGTAATAAAAAATTTATAAAAAATGTTATTTGATTAAAATTTAATTTAATAAAAATAATATTCATTATATATTTTACTTTATCGAAGTAAACGTTTTTCAGATATTTTATTTAAAAATTAATTTTTTGATAACTAATAAATTAATCAATTGTAATAAATAAATAAATAAATAATAAATTGTAAATTTATTAATGAATAAAATTCTTTCAATTTTCACCGCCCCTAAAATTTGTCGCCCGGAGAAACGTTCACTTACTACCCTTTTGCTACGCCACTGTCGAAAGATACACCTACTTCATTTATCGACATAACCTGCAGGTTTCATTAGCTCTTCAGTACAAATCGCTTCCAGTATGAGTTAGCTTGAGTTTCAAAATTTCGTTCGAAACACACATTCAACTGTGATTTTTTGCTAGAAAGCACGTAGAAGGAGGTGGGTGCAATCATCAAATTATTTTTTAGCGCATGTTAACAATATGTGAGAGCTGATTCCGAAATTCGAGGACAGGATGGATTCATCATTCTGATTCCTAAGGGAGGATACCTTTTGAAATGTCTATTGAATATTTTTTTTGCTTTCAAAAATGTTGTAAATTTAGTTGATGGTCAGATGAAAAATGTAGTATACATTTTCAATTTCCTATAAAAATGTAGCCTTGTGTGGGTATACGTACGTTCCTAGATACTTTTTTTTTCTAGCAAAATTATTCACCTATCCCAGGATGAGTACGGACGCGGAACTTTATATTGATTGTTACAAATAAATGCGTTAAGACAATACGCTGATTGCTTTATAGCAACTGAACGGCGTAACTTACATTACTCACATCTTTAATTGTTTGACATTTGATTTTTAATCACAGTTCAAACATAGATATACGTAGACTGGTGCTTGTACGTATTTTGCGAGTCTATACGATACAGTTCGAAGTTAATGGATTCGTGAATTCTGTTTCCTGTATCTCTTAGTAGACATAAATATTGAATGATAACAATTTAAACACGCTCCAGTTGTTGCAAAATTTATTACACCATTGCTGTTCTCTTTTACCAGGAAATTTTGTTATGACTATTCGTTATTGTGCAAGCGAAAATGGGATTCGCGGTGGAATTCTCAAAACATTTTAGACCTATGCGCGATATTCCCGTGATAATGCTAGTTTTCAAAGTTACGTTATTTAAATTTACGTTCATTATTTCGTTTGTCATACGATACTATTTCATATTTTGACTACGTTATAGGTACAGCCAACGTATTGAAAATTCGTACAGGAATTTTTTTTCCCAGACTTTTTCGTATAGTTTTTAATCGATTTGTTCATTTATATAATCCCTCTACATTATTGTTGCGGCGTTACTACATAATACGGAGTTGATTTAATACCGCACATAATTTCATTAAAAATACTCGAAATGTATGGGATATGTTTTACATATAATTTCTGCGGTTGTAATTTATCGGCCAGAATGTTGCATGGATATTATATTTCAAATTTTAAACGTCCACTTTATGGCTGTTACGAACGCCTTGTATGAATCGCCATGCGTTTATAAATTTTATTGTTTTACCATATAACTGTGTGGTTGTAGAATGAACGAATTTGCTCGTAGTCAGTTATCGAATTTGGTTCATTTTCTAAATCGTAATGTTTTCATCTGTTCAGCTCGAAGATTCTTTTCCTCCTTGAGAACTTTTAACGAAATTGTCCGTATTCATTACGTTTCTCTTTATTTTAGGAATTTTAATTTTTAAACTATTTTAATTTAAAGTTGAAAAAATTTTGCAGTTTTTTTTTTTTTTTTGATTTTTATTTCATGTTTCAAATTTTGAAAAATTTAAATCGTACGAATACACTGGATTTTCCTAATTAGCCAAGGTTTATCTAGGTTACTTACCTACTACATCGAAATATTTAAATATAAATACCTATTTTATTTTTTGTCAACAATTTCAATTTTTTTTCGGTGTCGTCAAATTCAACTGTGGAAAATGTTAAAGAGAGTTATGAATTAGGATGTCGTTGTATTACTAAAACCACGGACACTTCGCTCTCTTCATGTTAAGCATGTAAACAAAGTTGAAATTCATGAACTTTTTTTAGTTTCCTTGTATAAAAGTAAGTAGGTATATAAGAGTATAATTTATCACAACGATAAAATATACCCAGCGTTCAATTAATTTCATTTATACATCATTAGTACCTAGCTACTGGCCATCTAACTAACCTACACCACATCTGACAAAGATAAGTGCATATTTAAATTTTTAATACTCAAGATGGAAAAGATATATGGCTTTCATGTTGATTTCGTTGAATACAATATCCTTAAATTTTGTCACCCTTCGGAAAGTATGTATAGATTGTTGTGAAAAACCAAGATTATAGGTTGCTATTAACTACATATTATATCGATTTCTCGTAGGTAAATGAAGCATCGGTAAACAAAAATATATATACAATGTACAAACAAATTTATAATGACTGTGCTAGTATGTTGATGTAAGATGATGAAGCATGCATGTATTTGTTGTATAAACGTATAACTTGGGTAGTCCAAATAAGAGTAGAGTGTACATTATTCTTGCTTATATGCCATACTCGCTTGTACACGTGGTTAGTATATTCGTTGACCATGATGCGTGATTCATTGCTGCAGTTTTTTTTTTTTAAAGTTCATTTACACACGTAAAAGTATATGTAAAATGATAAAGGAATTTTTTTTTTTTTGCAAAATTTCAGTCATCCTCAGTTGAATATTTAATTTTAATTTGATGGAAGATTTTTTTCTGAAAACAATATGGGCATTTGATAATGCTATTTAAAGAATGTTTTCTATAGACATGGATTGCATTGCTTTTCGTCTTGAAAATCTCAATTGGCAATTTTTTTTTTTTCAAATAAATAATTAAAAAGTCAATTGGCAATTTGGTTTGTCTTCTTTTTCTCTTAAATTCGTGCTGTTAGGTTTACATGTGCTAGAAATATTTTATTCCATCGAGATATTCATTTTTTTTAGTTATATACAGCATCATCGGTCTTGTTCAATAAACACGATTAGAAAATTGTTTAAATTTTACCACTCGTTATTTTTATTTCATCTCTTTTGGGACAACGGGTAAATAAAAAAAAATTGTAGTTATTCTTTTAAATTCATTTTTGTGTGAGTAAAAAAAATTCGCCATTTTCTCGTTTTTTCAGCAGCATGTACCTAGCTACCTACGTGATGAAAAAGAGTAACTTTTCGCTACAACTGTTAATCCTAGAAACGAAATTTTATAATTTTGTGAACTGTTGATACTTATTGACCTCGTACGACCGTTAAATGACAGTATTGTTTTATGGAGATAATTTTTGAATTTATCTATACGGCACTTGTTTGTGATAGAAGTAAAACATGAAATTATCACTCTTTGAATTATGATCGGTGCTTATTTTAAGGCGAAGTTTCAAAAATACAATTCGCAAAAATATGCAGCTTCAAGTTTTTTTTTGAAATTTTCAAACAATTCAGGAAAGAAATTATAACTTTTAAAAATTCTAGAAAAATGTGCCATTCTAATTTTTTATTGCTTTTCAAGAATTCTTCTCGGACAAGCTGTTTCGAGAATCATACCAATCCATCCTAGTCATTTACAATAACGTAACCACGGGGACAAGCAGAGAGGTTTAAATCCTCCCTTGAGGCCAAAAAACTTGAAATTTGTTTACACCTATGCTAACTTTTGGCAGATGAAGAAGAAATACCTACAAAATCCATTTTTGGTAGTCCAAAAAGACCATTAAGATCATTTTTAGCCATGCCAGATATTTATTCCCACCCGAACACTGAAATAATTTATTCTGTTCGATACTGGCTAAAACCGCTCCAATTTGGTCAATCGGCTCAGTTTGGCGACGGATTAGAAATATATGAGTGGGAATGACCTTGGATCGAAATTCAGTAACCCGCAAATTTGGAAGGGTGTGCTGAGGGGTTAAAAACGCAAAAATTGTTTATTTTTGAGCCAATAGATATAGGATCGAAAGTTGTTTAACATGTGTGAAAATCAACATCCTAGTTTAATTCGGGGTGGGTGGTTATAAGAGGGGTTTTCCTCTTTTTGGTCTTGAAAAAGGGCTGTTCCTCCCCTATCTCCCCACCAAATTGAGCTAGGAAGTTGAAATTTGTTATGTACATTCAGTAGGGGTCCTAAATGTGCCTTTCGGGAACTCCTCTTTTCAGCTTCATTGCACCCCCTCATGGCCCCAAAAATATGGTTTTTGGATATTTGTTTCTTATTTTTTGAGTTTGTTCCTCGCGTAACTCCCCTTCAAATTGAGTTAGAAAGTTGAAATTTTGTGTGTAGATTTAGTAGGGTGTCTGGATGTACCTTTTGAGGGTTTCGACTTGTTAGTTCCATCGAACCCTTCCTACCCTTAATACTGATTAGGAAAAAAGTATCGATCAATTCTCATACTTTTTTTTTACCGAATAAATGATCGTTTCATCTAACATTGAGCTCTGTCAACAAACGCACCGCTTCCTGTGTCTCCAATAAAAGTAAATACCCCAAAAGATTGAATTAAACTTGTTGCAAAACAATGTCTGATAAGGGGAGGAGGGGAGGTTTAACGTCAAAAAACATATAGTGCAAACAAAGAGAGGGGGACAATTTAGCAAAATTTTGATGGAAAAGGGCAGGAAAATAGTCATTTCGACGTATTTCCGAGTACAAAATACCAAATTTGACCGTTTTTTCGTGTATGAAAATTTATTTTTACTTGGGAAAAATCGCTCTGAAAGAACTGTTCCCAAACCACACTCCTTCCGTTTTTAGGTATTGAGATAAGTTGCGTGATTAAGCGAGTACAAGAAGTAGGTAAATGTGTAGATTTCCTATGCGCGATGAGATAGCAGAATTTTAGTTTAATCAGATGTTAGGGTGGAAAAAATTTTGTAATAAAATTTCAGAAAAATCATCTCGAAATATTCAAGATTTGAATATGCCAACATTGATATGCTTACAAACGTTAGAATCCGAAACTGACTCGGGTAGGTTGTGCAAGAAAAACATTTGAGACCTTCCCATACGAAGATAAAATGTGAAAAACCCTTCTTTCAAAAGTTAATCTTAACCCTCATCCCTCTCTTTCCGATCTTCGAATAAAAAACCATAAAAAAGTGTCCGAATTCACTCTAACCGGCGGTCGTGAAACTAATAAATAAAATCGCATGAACGAAATAAGGGTAAACAGTTTTCAGAAGTAATGGTTGCAGATCGAAGCAGTCTATTTTTTCTATACAGTTTCAAATATCGGCTACGTTCTGGAGTCAAAATTGTGATTTATGTGCGCTTACAATATTGTTGTAAGTGATGATTATGTGTAATGTATGTACAAACTATAATACCTACGTAAAGTTATAGGCTAAACGGTAATCAGGTTTTTGAAAAACTGCAGAATGAGGAGAGGGATTTTAATTTGTTCAAACGATCGTATACATCGCATAAATTGGAAATTATTTTAGGAAGTACCTAGATTGCAAAGCGTAGGTAAGAATATTTAAGGTGGATTTTCTCAGAAAATGCTTTACACGTAAATTAAGAAAACAAAAAAGAAGACTTATTCCATTATAAATTAGTTTATCCATTTCTTTAGGTAAACATAATGCTTTCTATATGCATATTATTTAACAAAATGACATCTTGTAAATGATAAGTTCAGTTTACGTTCAGATTTTATTAATGTTTGTTTTGACAGCTCTTTACATTGTTTGGTATTTATATGTTTACGTTGGTAAATTCGTCAAGAATCTTGAAAATAATTCTCCCTCGAGGCGATGTTAAAGTGAAAAGTTGAAAAGCGATTCGTATATAATCATTATCCTTCTCGAAGGTATCAAGGTTTTGAAATTTGCCGGAGAAAAAAAAATTATGTATTTCGTTTTAGTAAATTTCAAGGAGGGTAGGTAAGTAGGTATGATTCGCGAAGCAACTTTTTTTATATTTGTCTTTCTTTCGTTGGTAAAAAGTAAAAAAAAATGAAAAAAAATAAAAAAGAATTTTATGAAAGAGATTAGAGCAGGTTCAAATAAATTATTGTGTACCTGGATAGTCTGAGTTTGAGATTTATTTTTGAGAAACCCTTGGAATACGCGTTTCAGCATCAATTCTTATACTTTTGAACGGTTAAGATGGTAATCGGAGCGATAAGAGTAAAACAACGTCGGGTATTTGGATTTAGTCCAGATTGTTAGCACGAAAAAGAGATACACCTCAGGAACGTATATTTTATTTCTGCGGATTTTTTATACGAATAGATGTTCGCAGGGAACTATTCGCTGAGGCGAGGCATATAAAATAAACAGGGTTTGTGGTGGTATATACGAGTAGTATCTCTAACGAAAGGGTGAATGCTTGTCGAAAAGGAACTATCGAAAGAAACGAGTTGCACATTTTGATGCCAAATTAAATCGAATTTCTCGAATTACTCGGTTAGAATGCGCGTTTGATAAAATAAAACGGAAAATGTTTTGTTTTTGTTGTTGGTTGTTTTTTTTTTTTTTTTTTTTTTACAGAAAGTGTTGGAGAAAATTTCAACTTTTTTCTTGCTTCATGCGCGAAAAATTGAAGCGAGAAAGTGAAATAAAATGTACAATATTTTAAATAAAATTCCGCATTGTATTCCGTTTAATTACTACTCGTTTTACTTTTCTTTTTCGGAATTATTTTCAAGCTTTTGAGTAATTATTCACAGTCCAGTGTTTTTTATAATCATTTTTACCCAAACACTTTTACTAAATAAAATGAAATAGAATAAAAAAAAGCTAGCATCTCATGTAAATTTCTTTCCAGAAATATAATTAGATCTAATTAAATCGACTTTTATTTACGCAATTTATTTATGCGAAATCGTACCGCCACCAGTTTTACATTTTTTTCTTTTCCTTTTAACGCCTTTTTTGCGTTTTGTTTTTCGTTTCTTACTAACGATCGGAGAAGATTTAATAACACAGACTGAAATTTGATTTATATTTTTGCAAAATACAATTAATAATCTTGGCACGTTACGAAAACTTTTCGCCGGTTGATTCTGAATGTTTTGAAAATTTTTTTATTGTTTTCTAATTTGCCTATACCTATCGAATTCTCATTTTTTTTTTCATTTATGTGCTATTGAAACAATTGGTTTGAATTTAGGATATCTATCGAGCTGTTATATGCCTATAGGAATTTAAAAATTATTCTATAAAAAGTTAATTATTTCAAGTTCAGTTTTTAAGCCATTTTCATCTAAAAATGTACACTGCGTATTTACAAAACCGTTTGGTAAAGAGAAGTGAACTTGAAGCTTCAACTTTTTTAAAATTTTAGTGTCAGGTGATTGCAGACTATTGGCTATAAAATGCGTACAAAGTAAAATTTTTGATTCTCAGCATTGTAAGAAATGATCTTCGATAAAAATATATTACCAAAGAATATCAGCAGATAATTTATTATTTGATAGATGATGATTAATTAATCGGTCGTTTGTTATTATTTTTTCTGTTTCAGGTGAGTGCAAAATTTTTGTCATCTAGAAGTAAATAATATTGGAAATGAGTAAGTTATTTTTTTTTTAATTCCATACAATTCAGCATTTAATCTCTTGACAGATGATGAAAAAGCGTATAAACATTTGCAAGTATTGCGAAAGTTATTGCTTGGGAAGTTGAAATTTTTCTCATTTTGTGTTTATATATGTTCAAATGTTTTCTTTGTGTGTAATAGTTTGATCTTGGTTGATATTTCTATTTAAACATGAACGTAAGAAAGATTCGTGTTGGTACATCTATAGATACGTATTTATAACTACGTCTAGCCGTCTACGTCTACGTCTACGTAATAGTACGTAGCTACGTAGCTACATAGCTACGTACCACAGCATTCTGAATTTATTCGAGTTTAGGTATAGAATGTGCAAAAGACGATGTTTCAATGGTTATATCTACGTATCTGATGTTTCTTTCTAAAGAAATAGGTGAACTTACATACTTACGTATACGTTTTAATAATATGCATGTTATTAAAAAGCCTTGGATTTTATTATCGCGACGTGCTACGGATCGTTTGGAGTTCACTCTGTTAGTAAAATAGATAGACTCTAGACTGCTACTAATAATATTGTGGACTTCTCTTTTTATCTTTTTGCTTTTTTTGTTTCTCTGTTGAAACAAATATTTCGCACTTTGAAACCATGTAGGTACTAGGTAGTAGATACTCAAAGTAAAACATTGTTATAATGTCTGGGTAAAGTGTCTATTTCACCTTGTGCTCAAGTGGAAATTTTTCATGTTCCCTAATGAAGTGAAAAATATGAGACACAGGTAACCTAATAGATTCGTTTCATTGTACGGCTACAAAACACAAATTCTGTAACTTTTTTTTTTTTGTAAGTGTTGCTACGGTTGGAACAAAATTTAAAGAATTTTTTCGAAAAATAGGAATACAGAAAGATTTAGAATACAGTGATATTTTTTAAATACTTATACGATGTGTAAGTAATTCCTTGATCCATTTGTAACGCAGTGGATACCATTTTTAGCAAGATTTGGCATCTGTCTCAGTGATTACCGTAAGTTTTTGGAAAATATCACAAATGAATATAGAACTCAATCTTGGAGCTCGATTTTTTATAATTGATTTGTCAGCTTAACACTCAGCTTGACAGTACCGGAATTTTCTTTACATTAGTTATGTGCATTTGTTAGTCTGATTTTCTCTGTCATATTATCGGAAAATTAGTATATGATAAACTACCGACGCACGTTGGATGCTTAAAACAGTGGTAACAAAATCTTGGAAAATTATCGAAACCATCTTTTATGTATTATTTTTCTTTTCTCTCCCTCTTCTCCGTACTAAAATGATGCATACTCCATGATTCGATATGGACAAAAAATTCGCTAAAATTCGCCACCGAGCTTAGATATGTACTTTAGTGGCGATGACCTTGCATCAAAATTCAATTACCTCCACAATTAGGATAGAGAATGTTGAGAGACAAAAATTAAAAAATTTGTTCGGTTTAAGCCAATATATGAATAATCAAACGAGTTATCTTTGTCAATTAAAAGAAATGCATATCGAAGACCTGCGCTAAATCTACATATAAAATTTCAAATTCCTAGCAAGAATTTGAGGATAAGATTTGCGAGGAACAAATTCAGAAAATAAGAAAAACCGACAAAAAAATTGACTTTTTTGGGGCCGTGAGGGGGTGCAATGAAGCTGAAAAGTCGAACCTCCCAAAAGGCACATCTTGGACGAATACTTAATATATTTATACCAAATTTTCACTTCCTAACTGAATTTGGAGGGAAGTTCTGCGAGAAACAAATTCAAAATATTAGGAAATACGACTGAAACCTCACATTTTTGGCTTTGTGAGGGGGGTGAAAATGTGCTATTGGCCCTAAAAAGTCGAAACCCCTGAAAAGTCACATCTGTGGACCCTGCCCAGTCTACATACCCAATTCCAACTTCCTAGCTCAATTTGAAGGGGAAATAGAGGAGGAACAGCCCCTTTTCAAAATTAAAAAAAGGGACCACTCATGTATCCCCTCTTAATTGACCTAGGTGGCTGATTTTTGCATATGTTATGCAACTTTGGACTGTCTATCGATCACCTCGAACAGGAACAATTTTGTGATTTTGGCTCCTCAGCACCTCCTCCTCCAAATTTGAGAGTTACTTAATTTTGATCCGAGGTCATCCTCACTCGTGTATATCTGAGCCGCCGCCAAACTGAGTCTATTAACCTAATTACAGCGACTTTGGTTGGTATTGAGCAGAGTAAATGGTTTTTGTCTTTTGGAAAAAATGCATTTTTATATCTAGCATGGTTGTAATGGTCGTAATGGTGTCGTAGGACCCCAAAACAGATTTTTCTGACATCTCTCCCCCTCATCTATCGTAGGTCGATTGACGGCAATGGCCCGGTTTTCATTGACAAAATGGCGTTAGAACATCAGCCTAAGAAGAAGGAATAAATAAACAAATTCAAAATTTGAAAACGTTGAAACATTTTTGCAACAAAAATTGGTTTACTTCCTAATATCGACCTTCTGAATTGATTTTTCGTATCGTCCGTGTGTTTCGGAGCCCCTAGTAAAATTTCAATTTCTCCAGAATTTGAAATGGTCCACAACAGCCAAATATGAGCGTTGACAGCAGACAATTTTATCCTCACTCATTGGAGGGCCATTCCAACAGATTGAAGTAGTTTTCTTGGAATTTGTATTTTTTTTTTCTGGCCAATTAACTAATAATTTTTGAAATCGGCACCAAAATACATTTGAAAATTTTCCGAAGTCTTTAAAACAGCACGAAAATAGGATAGATCATTTCATGGCGTTAGTATATTATGTGGTAACATAATTTCCTTTATTATAAGTTCAGTGGAATTTAGTTCGTGAAATATTCTATTTCTGCTATATTTAATAGGTGTGTAGGATGTAAATATGCTCAGTATAAATGTTTAAAAATGAATTTCAGCAGCTTAAAATTTTGTTGGCGATATTTTTGACAATTTTTTCACATCCGACTTGATTTCATTCAATTCGAAAATAGATAGTTGAGAAGATCCCCTTGTAAGTTTCAAATTTGAAAAGAAAGTACGCATAGTTTAAAAATATTTAAAAAATAATTTTACAAAAGTAAAAAAATTCATATGCGTATGCCGCTGCTGTAACTCTCTTATTTGTAGGTATTATTTTTGTAGCAACGCTGTTTTTTTCATTCATGTGTTTGCATAAGGGATGTAAAGAAAAAAAGTTAATTATTTCGAAAAACTTCATGAAATTCTGAAATATTTAACGAACGAATGATATGAAGAAACACAATGAAAGCAAAACATTGAAAAAGTGTAGCAAAAGCAACCATACCAACAAAAAAAAAAAAAAAAAAAAAAAAAAAAAAAAATCGAAAACCTTCGTTAATAATAGGACTCTTATGTACATGTTCAAGTACGAAAAAGCAGCAGCACTACAAAGAGAAATTTACAAGAGTAAAAATAAAATGCATCAGAATACCATTGAGAGGGGTAAGAAAACCGTTACATAAAGGATAGAAACTGTAAAATATGAAAATTTTAACGAAGCTTCCCTCGCTTTGAAGTACCTTACTCCTAATACAGCGAAAAGATTCTTCATTTTGCATGACTACAACGTCTCTTGTACTAAAACAAAACAGTCATCCAATGAAAAATGAATATTTCAAAAAAGAAGAAAAAAAGGTCTGTGTAAAATGAGTTTTAGCCTTTAATTTAGAAAATCAATTGCTCGTAACAGTTTTTCTTGCTACAGATTTTACGCGTCGTGTATTCGCATATTTGTATGTGTGTAAAACTTAGGTATATCGTCTAATATCTAGAAGTATTTTTCAATTTATTTTGAATTTTTATTTCGAAAATATCAACTGCATAGGGACAGTGTGTGCTGTATAGCTGAATGACGATATCTAAATATGCGTATACAGTATTTTTTAGTAAGATTCGAAATTAGTGCGTGATTTTAATTTTTTTTTTTTTTTTTTTTTTTGTTGGTGTTTCATATTGTACA
>FIZR01018277.1:0-16787 GCA_900060175.1 Ferrisia virgata
ATTCTTACGATTCATCAACTATATACATTCGGCAACTAGTGTATTTCGAGTGCATTTAAACAGAGCCTAATATCACAATGAATTCGATTATAGACGCGTAGATATTATGAAATATGATCACACATGTTATACCTATGTTATATATAAAAATGATTCAAGCAAGGATTAGAGATTCTTTAATTGTGTTTTTCACTTATAGACACTGAAACACCAATATGGAAATCTGAATAGATTTAAAAAATATGCAAAGCAATAGGTAGTATTACAAGGTCATTGCCTCCCAGTTAGCTAAATTACTGTTTGGTCGAACGTTGAGGCAATTTTGACTAATTGGAAACTAATATTAGACTTTTTTTTAAATAATAAAACATTTGATGAATGCTTTGTCTTCATATTCAACAAATCATTAATCACTAAAATTTCATCGTATTATGTATACAAAATATAACTAATATTATTTAACCTTCTAATTTGGATTAAAAACTTGATCTCTAATTTTACAAATCTAATAAATTTTTATAAACGTTCGATTTGATGGGTCACTCGACACACGCAATATGCGTAATTGAAACAATCCAAATGTAGATCAGACAGCATAGGAATCAGTGTAGTTTTAACACTCTATGGATTAAATCCTTTAAAGTAACGGGTTCGCATTATTTTTAATGATCATAAAGTACCAAAAGTAAATATAAAAAATATAGTATTGTACATTTTGTGATATATGCTGATGATTTTATCACACTATGAATGACTAAATAATATTAATCAAATAGCAGTGAAACATAAAGTAACATTTCTATATCTGTGAGTAATAAGACACTGTCTCACTGCATTTATAAATAAAATCATAAAAGCATGTTATCTATTCTTTTTAACCAATGCCAGATCGTCATTTCTTTTATAAAATAATCAAATGGTTTATGTTTGGTTTAACTAAGTTGAGGAGTTGAAGAATATTATTTTGGATGTTATTACAGTTGTACATAATTATCAACTTATAATTATGCTATCTAACTAATACTAATATAATATTAACACACAAAGCCAATAAAATTTGTTGAAACTACTGACTTCGAACCAACTACACACATCATCATTAATTATAAAAACTTCTAATCAAGGGTTTAACGAGGTGACCGTGGGAAATGCAGTGAGCTATATTTTCAATGCATTTTTAATAAATGAAAATTAGTTTTGTAAGTATCTTTCGACATTCAAAACAGCCTGAACGAAGAAGAATGCATATAGCTAGCTAATGTTATCAGAACAACAAAAAGTTTTGAACTTTTGAAACTTCAACTCAATGGATGTGATCAAAGATATGAAAAAGATATACAACCAAGCACTTGGAAGAGAAAATATGTTTGGTTTCAAGACAATTTTCGCTAATCAGCGATATTTGATATTTTGCTGTTTAGGTAACGTTTTCTATACTGATAAAGCAGGTAAAAAAACAAAATTTTTATGGTTCTGTTGGGCTCATTTATCAGGATTTTTAGCATCATTCGTTAGCGCTATAACATATTTAATATATGGCAAACAGCATAACGATATCTTGCTTCTGATTTACGTAGGATTTGTAGCTATAGCAGTTCTTTCAATATTATTTGTGATACCGGCTTTTACACTGTTTTCTTTTAGAGAAAATATGGAGGAGATGTTTCTCATGATTGATGAGATATTGATCACGAAACCATCGAATGAGAATAGATCTGAAGAGTACTTCAATTTGAAAAAATTAACTATAAATACCATATTAGTATTCTGGGTACCATTTTTACCATTCACATGCGTAACTATCCTCGATATGATACTTTTTTACGAAGAGGATAAGGTTAAAACTGATATGTATTATATTGTGCCGGTTGGTCCAACATTTTTCTCATTTTAAATAATAGTAAGCAGTATTGTGCAAGAAAAATGCTACTTTAAGTGAATTATGCAGAATTTTGAGAATTATTCGTGTTAATTCAAGATTTTCAAAAATTATGATTTTATGAACGCCTTAGCTTCTCCCCACAACCTCCAGGGAAAAAATTCAAAATAACAACAATGTTCGTTTTTTAATGCTCTACAACTTTTGTTGCAACATTTCTTACGTGAGTTCGTTATTTAGGAAATAATTTCCAAAAAATTAAACCCCCCCCCCCCCTTGATTCCCTCCAAAATGGGATAAAATATTCATAAAATTTGTAGAAGTTCTAGAATACTGAAATGCATACATACTTCAGATTATCTATGAATAAAATTTTCATTTTCTGTGAGTTTTGATCGGGTTAAAACCCAAAAAGCCTGCACTAAAATGTAAATGTTGAGTTTAAAATGAACAAGTCGAAAAATTTTCTCTTTGTTGGATAAGAAGAACGGGGTACTGGTTAATGTGAAAAATTGTTTGTGTTATTTGAAGTTTCACACAGAAAGAAAATACGGTTCTGACCACACTTCGACCAGTAATTATAACACACAATCATTTCGTATTCAATAACCTCTTACTTCAGGGCAGTCACGTTTTTAAAAATATTATGTTTCTTGCAGCATTGTGGTTTTTGTAGGGTAATGTCACTTTCTTGCAACGACATGTTTTTCTAACTTGACATTTTAAGCATCCCCTTATTCCTACTATGTTCCATCACGTTTATATGGGAACACGTCATGTTCTTATGGTGTCATGTTTCCTAGGAATTTTTCGTTTCATATTCAATAACTCTTTATCTTGCCGAAATCACGTTTTTTTCAATATCATGTTTCTTGCAGAATCACGTTTTTTGTAATGTCACGTTCTGGCAATGTCATATTTTGAAAACCTTACGTTTTACACTTTATTATATTTTCATAATACCACGTCACGTTTTTGTAGTGGCACGTTTATATGGTGTCACGTCACGTTTTTGTTGCATTACGTTTTCAGGTTACACACGCACAAAGCCACCTTAACATATCGTCACAATACTGCGCTGCCATTACCCTATTCACGATACCTGTAATTAATTACCCTAATTAACCTAATTAACATATTCACAATAGTTTTAATTAATCACTGCAATATTTTTACAATAATTAACAAATGTGCTAAATAAACTTTTCCAGCTTTTCTGGACAATATAATAATCAACAAATCTGCTAATTCTAATTAATTACACTAATCAACATATTCACGATAAATAAATCAACTCTGCAACATCTATTTATTGTTTCAATTAACTACCCTAATTCAACCTCTTGATGATACTTCACAATGCTGCTTATTCTAATTAATCACACTAAGTGGGTAATTAACCATTTCAGGAGAATTAATTTACACTAATCAGAGTATTTTTTGTGGTAATTAACTCAACTCTGCGTTATCCATTTATTGTTTCAATTAACTACCCTAATTAATCTATAGAAAATAGTTAATAACGCTGCTAATTTCTGTTAATAGCACTAATTAACTTATTCAGGGGAATTAACCTACATTAATCAGTATATTTAAAATAATCAACTCAACTCGGCGTCATCCATTCATCGTTTCAATTAATTATCCTAATTAATCTACAGAAAATAGTTAATAATACTGCTAATTTTTGTTAATAGCACTAATTAACTCATTCGGGAGAATTAACCTACATTAATCAGTATATTTACAATAATCAACTCAACTCGGTGTCATCCATTTATTGTTTCAATTAACTACCTTAATTAATCTATGGACAACTGTTAATAATGCTGCTAATTTCAGTTAATCACACTAATCAACTCATTCAAGAGAATTACCTTACATTAATCAGCACAGGTATTTACAATAATCAACTCAACTCTGCGTCATCCAATTATTGTTTCAGTTAATTGCCCTAATTAATTTCTTGACAATAGTTAATAATCCTTCTTATTCTAATTAATTGCACTAATTAACCCATTCAATATAATCAATGATGTTGATTTTGATCGACACACATCTATTTCATTTATAACTGTATTTAATTACTCTGATTAACGCCTTCACTATAAATTATTAATTTGAATGAAATAATCACAGCAGCCAAATTCAAATTATGCGCACCTTGTGCACAATTTTCGTTGACATTCGCCAAACAAGCATTCTTACCTACCAGCATTTTGAAAATGACAAAATAAATGGTTTCAGGGATCCTTCGCAATAGTCAACTTTGAATTTTAATTACTCAGTCAATTTGTTCCATACACTATTACATTTCTTCACGCATCTCTTGCAGTACATATTTACATTTTTTTTTACCTATCGTGAGACCGAAAAAATTGAGCCACAAAAGTGCTCTCGTTTATTTATGACGTGCAGTCCAAAAGGACGTTTTTCAGTTCACATCACTTTTATTGTTTTATATTTCAAATCTACGTCCCAAGACGCATTTTTACAGAGTTCATTTCACAGCTTTCATGTTTCGGTTTGAAAATCTCAAATGATACTTCTCTGTGCCCAAATAAATTGTACTATGTTCTATAATTTTCCACTAAGATCAAGAAAACATGCCACAAAGAATGTACTGATCACAGGGTAGTCACAAAAATTACCCTTTATCCTTACCCGGCATCTTCATACAAGTTGAAATACACACGAAATTATTTTACGAAATAATTGAATTTCATACATACTGTGATAAAACTTCTTCAAACAAAGAAAGGAAATCGTAATTAAATTTCTCATCATTTCGTCGTACTAATTAAGAAGGAAAACACATGAAAAACAATCGTCTACGTTAGATAGATACATGACTGTAAGTACAATACGTAGCACTAGCTATGGGTTCTGCGTGGTGAAATAATTAGCTGTACGAATACGTAAAAAGTCTCCATTACCATTTACTTCGTTTAACAATACGCAAACGAAGATGAAATTTTTTCATTATACGCTTTTTCTTCGCATAAAGCGTCGTCGTTGTCGTCGTCTATCACTAAAACAACAACGCGGTGTTTCCAACGTTCATTAAAATTCTTGTTAGCACTCGTCTTGCCGCAATTATTTTCAAGTGCGTTGTACGACACTTGAGCATGGCAACAGGCTGCTCTCTCACTCTGTGTCTCTGACTCTCTGCGTAGAAGCGAATTTCATCTATATAGTATAATATATATGTACATACTATGATAAAATAACGCCAGTATGGAAGAAAATAGAGCCGACGACTTGGGTACCAGATTCGTCCAAGCTAGCTTTAATTTTATCATATTTTCGAGCCATCTTCGTATTATTAATTCCTTTTTAAAAAGTGTAAACACCGTTAACGCGTTTATAAATTAGCTCCAAAAAACATTCGCGAAGTGAAGGCATAGCAGTGCTCGTTCGTTCGCAAGTAGGCATGATTCTTTGAGGGCGATGCGACGACCGACGACGATGTTTTATGTATAGTTTTTTTTTTCTTTCTTTCTTTTTCTTTCCTGTGTGTACATTGTGCGAGAAGATGCTCGCCTCTGAATAACATATTGTATTGAAAATTTTTATTCTGTAATAAGTAATTCAGTAAAAGAACGTGACCGGAATTGGAAGGCGAGCCTTGCGAATTTTACTGAAAGGATATTTGAAGGTCCTTAAAAAAAGTGAAGAAAATGTTTTGTCTTTTTATGACGAAAAGGGACATTTTATTATTCTAGAATTCGGGGCACGTAGATAGTTGGGTGTGGCAGAGTGCTCCCGCATTGTGCGGTACAGCAGTTGCCCTATTATTTTCATATTAACAGTTCTTTTCTCGGCCGTTCATTTTATGACAGTCAAAACCCCAACGATGCATCATTTCCATAAAATTTTCTAATAAATGTTTTACTAATGTTGATATACCTTCGCGTGGATTTTTAGTTTTTACTTCGCGATACGGGCGCGGTTTACACTTCGGTATCACAATCTGCTGGGTATAAAATTTTAACGTTGAAATTTTCGCGCGTGTTGGTCGTATGAAATTTAAAACTCGTGTGAAACTTTTAGAGATGGAGAAAAGGGAGTTGAAAAATTACTAGAAATGAATTTTTTTTTTTCTATATTTTTTTCAGTTTTATTTTCGAAAAATTTTGGGTAGCATACCTTATCCCATTATTTTTGAATTTTGATCATCTTTCGATTGAATAAAAAAAGAACTATTTCCACTGCTGCTATTCCCTTGTAACTTGCTCTAGAAATTTTGAACATGATTCATTCCCATTTGTGTAGACATACATCCAATTTGCCACCCATCAAAGCATAGTAGCAAAGTTTGAACGATATTTGTCCATATAGGGTCCAGTAACCAGGTTTAGTCTTTAGGGGGTGATATGAAAAATCTCACGTGTGCGCATTCTCAGCATCCTTCACCAGACCCACATCTCAAAGGTATCAATTCTTCTTTTATCATCTGCCTTCAACGTCTATGTTCCTGCAGCATACGGGAATTAGAGAAAACAAGTGATTGTATAAGTCTCTTCCTTGTCTTTTTGAAGATCTTGTAGTTAAATGTGATGTTACACAATCTAGTCATATCTGATTTGCTCAAAGCAATTCGGCGCAATATTTCTGCCGATGAGCTTCCATCTGCTACGATGATGAAGGTTGATTATACAAAAGTATTGACTTTTTTGTATTTGCTCACGGCTGTAGGAACTGGAAGACACGTGGCCAAACCCACCACAATGACTTTTGTTTTTGATGTATCAATACGAAGCCCCAACTCTGTCTGCTATTTCCTCTTCATCCGAGGCAATCAAGGTGGTATCATCTGCACATCACAGATTGGAGATTCTACTTCCTCCAATGGAAATACCACCAATCCAGTGTTCTACAGCCTCCCAGACTATGAGCTCACCTTAGATGTTGAATAACTGCAGAGATAATATGTATCCTTGACGCACCCCCTTTTTAGGTTGAAAATCTCCAGTTTTTGAAGTCATATAAGGAATCTGCCAGATCTAATGTATGAGAAGGTACTCTCATTTCTCTTACAGCTTTGAAAAGTTTCTTCCAATTCATGCAGCCAAAAGCCTTGGCGTAGTTATTATAGGCACTGGAACTACAAGATGCCCATCTGGCAGTCCCAAAAGTAAAGGAAACCAGTAAATAGTTATTCGCGATTTATCCTGTAGAAGCGCTGATTACTGTGTCCCGGCAATTATTTAAAAGACAAACCTTCACTTATAGTAGCTCTTTCTCTACATCAAAATTGGCAGCGCTACATGACTTTGTGATGGCGTAAACCAACATTGAGATCTCAACCAATCAAAATGCAGAAATTTCAGAGCGTGTCTCTATGGGATTTAGTGAACAGCGCTCCAAACGGCTATAGTCATGGACAACTCTACAGGGATTTATTGTAATCCACTTACTGCTGTGAACTGCAGATGGGCATCTGGTAGTTCTAGTATCTATAGGCGTAGTTTATAAAACACATCACTGCAGATATGCTGAACTCTTTGCACTTATCAATGATCGTATCTGTTCCTTTGTGCCACTTCCTGGCATGAACCTAGTCTGTTTGGGTGGAATTTGCCCATGTAGATATGCCTAGATCCGGTTGTTTATCCTTTCATATGAAAGGGAATCAACATCGACTTACACCATTTAGTAGGCAATTTACAGCACTGCCATATTACACTGCAGAGATGCCATGCTTCTTTGATTCCATTTTTACAAAAACATGCCATAGTTCAGCTTCAATACCATCACAGCTAAGTATTTTGCGTTTCTTCATCGCATTCATCACCTCTCTTACTTCATCAAGTTAGATGTTTGACTCATCTTCACACTACTTTGTTCACCTCCGGCATTCCTGTATCGTGATATGTTTTCCCACTGTTCAAGATTCTTCTAGAGTCCCACACAACTGGTCTGTCATTCTTCTTCATTTCACGAGCTCTAGGTTTAAAATCTCCAGCGATTTAACTTATTCTTTGTATACTGCACGTATATTTAAGCTCAATCATCGGAGTAGATGGAGGCTTGTTGGCACAAATACAGCGCCAAATGGCTTTGAGCAAATCAGCCATGACCAGATTATGTAACGTCACATGTAATAACAAGATCTGCAGAAAGACAAGGAAGAGACTCGTACAATCAATTGTTTTCTCTGTTTTCCTATATGTCACGGAATCATGGACGTTGCAGGCAGATGATAAAAGAAGAATCGACGCCTTTGAGATATGGGTTTGGTGAAGGATACTGAGGATACCTTGGATGGTGCGACGAACCAACATTTCAATCGTTAATGAAATACAGGAGCCAGTCAGGCTAAGTGTTTTATGTGAGAGACGCATTCTAGGGTGTTTTGGACATGTAACCAGTAAAGAAGTCAGAAATCTCGAAAACAGATTCTTTTTGGTGAGGACATTGACAAAAAATGGAGAGGAAGATCTTAGACCAGTAGTCTGACATCATCAAAGCGCGAATGGGCTCTGTGGTAAAAGCTGCTTCACAGGCATGGGAGCGTGATAGATGGTGCGCCCTTTTAGGAGCAATACTACCGTAAGCGACTGAGACCTATTGATGATGACTGCTCTCATTGCAACCTGTGTATTCTTGTACTTCATTGCAGATCTGGTTAAGGTAGGAGTCTGTGTCTCCACAACAACACTACTGAACTGCACTTCTATATTCTTCTTAATACTACGAAATTTGTTTTTCCTACACTGATCTATAATCAACAGGGTATCATTTGTAATTCATAGCTGTTTTTCTTTCTGAAACACGTTCTCTTTCCTTAATAACTCACCCTCGTGCTTGAGTAATCTCCGTTTTAATGTCTTCCCACATGATATGTGGCAGAATATGTCGATTCACGTGGTTAATATTAAGTAGGAACCCAATTTTCTCCACTATAACTTCTAGTAGAATAACAACTGTCAACTTTGGGCGGGAGGGGAGAGGGAATTTGCTTGGAGTTTTTTCCAGAAAGTTGAAAATATGTTGCCCTAATGAAGCAAGAGTGAAAATTTAGCGAAATTTTGAGGGCCAGGGGTCAAGAAATCAATATTTTGTCATATTTCAAAGCTGTAAATGCTGAATTGTGCTGTTTTTTCACGTGTGAAAAATCGCTCGCAGGAAGGGGAGAGAAGAAGAAGGTTTTTACCCAAAACCTTCCCCGCGTTTACATTATTGATAACTTCGATAGATCATACTATGTGAAATATTTTATTTTTGCTGTATTGTTCAGTCATATTGTTAGGACAAATTTTCAAAAATTCGTCAAGAACTCAAAAATGAAATTTAGCAAATGAAAATTTAGTTCTGGGGCATACCCTTTCCCTCTAGCTAAGTTTCGTTCAAATTGGAGTCGAATAGTTGAGAAGATTACCGAGTAATAATTAATTTTTTTCTTTCCTATATACACACCCGTCGGCTTTTATTAACATATAAAGATTAAAGGGTTAAAATGCATAACAAATCAATTTAAAAACTCACCATTTTGCTTTCTGGCAACAACATAGGTTCATATGGCTCCTTTACATTTTGGAAGATATTTTCACTTAAGCTGAAAAGTAAAAAATTTTCATAACGTTAAAATTTCGACAATTACTCACAATGAAAACATGTTAAAATTTATAACTATCCAAAGAGAGAAAATTAATTACCAACAGTACATTCCACAAATTCACGCACGAGAATCAAAATTCGATTCTTTTCCAACTATTTTACCGTTTAACGGAGCGTAAATTTTATACAGACTTCGGATGAAAATTTAAAGGGGGTAAATTAACCGGATAGGTAAGAGGTACGTACGTACGCGTACGTATTTTTCAACTCGTGTATACGTATAAAGTTTGGTACGATAACTTCATCATAAATTTATAGGTATACGTAGTTGTTTCATATACCATATCAACTAAGGCACTCTTTGGCGATAAGAAAGAAAAGCTTTTTTGGTATTTCGAACGAACGAATGAACATAATTTACAACGACGCGACGATGTAAATCCACTCAACCAGATCATCGTAATTATTATTTATGAAAAATTCACGTCTACGGGTGTGTAATTTATGTTTGAAAATAATGCACAGCGTGCCACCTATGTGACGAGATATTCTTCAAAATCTCAGTATCTCTGTGTAAAGCTCGATGCTTTTATTGTTTCAACGTTAGCGAAACTTATTGGTCTATAAAAAGATTATATTAACATCTTTAAATGTTTTTCGCTATTGAAAATTGCTTTATGGTGCGAAACCAAATTTAATCTTGCGTTGAAAATGTTGCAGCTAGAGCTACCAAAACTAAAGACCTGTTCTCGATCGATTTTAAGCCAGATATTGGTTTCGAAAGTATTTTCCGCGTACTTTTGTTTTTTTGTGTGTGTGTGTATGTAACTACGTTACATCTGTGCAGCTTACACAACGAATCAAAAAGGCTGACAAATTTTTAATTTTTTTTGTTGAAAAATACCTAAAACTATAGCCGTATAAGTGTTATAAGTGTAACTTGTTGAATACCTACTCGTTTCATTTCGTCAACGAATAAAAATTACACTATGCCGGTGAAATTTATCGTGATAAATTGTTTCCTTGTCATTTTTCATTTGTAAGTGGGTAGCTTCGCGTCGGTATTTTCATAAAATCGTCGCACGAAAACCGTACACACGCTTTTTTTTTTCTGCTTCAACTGTGATATAAATATAACTAACGATTATACTCGTACAAACTTTCGAGCATTTTGAAATATTAAATAACGTAGATATTTTTTTTACGGCCAATTTTTAGAAAAATTTTACTCGTATTTTTGGGCGAGAAAAGGCTATCAAGGGGGAAAAAGCTGTAGACATATATTTTCTAAAAAAATTACATTTGATTCAAAATTTTGTTTACAGAAATGAAACTTGATTTAATTAATTAGAAGTAGGTAGATAGTTTCTTTTTTTAATTTTAATTTCTTTTTCGTTGCTAATTTATTTACTTTTTTTTTTTCAATGCTTAAAATTCTTATATTGGTTTTAAAGCATGACAAAAGGTAAGAAACGGTTATAACACGCTCAATTGATATAGAATTTATACCAAACTAAAAATAGACCAAATAAAAATTGAGTCAATACCATTCCTTATCATATTTTGAAAAATGTATGACGAATAATAACACACTTTTGAGTGTACTTAAAGTGGAGGGAATTTAACGTCTAATTTTTCAATTTTTTAATTCAATTTTCAATGTCAAATCGTTAATGAAAACCAGGCTATAACGAACTTTCGACAGACGTCGAATGGGAGAGGAGAAGGGGGGGGATATCATAGAATTCCGTTTAGAGATCCTGGAAGATATTGAGACCATTTTTAGCCACTTCAGATATTTATACATTTTTTTTTGTTTCTGCCCAAGACTCAAAATCATTAGTCACCTCGATACCGACCAAATTCTATCAAATTTGGGCAGCCGACCAAGATTGTCGGTGTATTTGGTATTTTCCAGTAGGGATGACCGTGGGTCAAAATTCAGTTACCCCCAATTTTGGAGGAGGGGGTGCTGAGGGGGCGAAAATAACAAAAAGTGTTCGTTTTTAAACCAATTGATTGCGAATAAAAAGCTGTATAAGGTATCCAAAAATCGACCTTCTACGCCAATTAAGAGGAGATAAATAGGCGGTGTACTCTTTTTGATCTTAAAAAAAGACTGTTACAGTCATATAAATTTAGTAAATGCTCTAAATGTCTCTTTTGACGGTACCGACTTTTCAGCCGGATTGCCCGACCTACCCCCCCCCCCTTAGTACCATAGTAAATGCTTTAAATGTCTCTTTTGACGGTACTGACTTTTCAGCCTGATTGCCCGACCCCCCCCCCCCCCCCCCCCCACCCCAAAAAAAAATTTTTTTTTTTATTTTTTTTTTTTTTTTTTTGTTTTCTTAGTAAGTTTTTCTTATTTTTCAAATTCATGGCACGCATAACTCCCCTTCAAATTGAGCCAGGAAAATAAAATTTGTTACATAGATTTAGTAGGCGTTTATGCATTTTAGAGGTTTCAGCTATTTACTTCAATATTTACCTGTACGCTGACCACTGTTGAAGAAAAAACACCACAGAAGTTCTCCTATTTCTTTTACTTTACGAAAATCAAACGCAAAAAGCAAAACATTGCGAAGTTTTCCACAGCTTGATTTTCTGTCATATTGTCAATGAAAACCAGGCTTTTACCATCTATCAACCTATGACAGATGAAGGAGCAGAGAGAGGGTATCAACAGAATCCGTTTTGGGGTACTAAGATACCATTACGATCATTTTTGGCCACGTCAGATATTTATTTTCAATTTTTTTAATACTTTTTTTTCTCCCAAAACTAGAAATTATTCGCTCAGCCCCATACCGACCAAAATCAATGAAATTTGAGAAATAGACTTGAATTCGTGACGAATGTCATATTCTGGAGTGAGGTTAACCTCGTGTCAAAATTCAGTTATGACCAAATTTGGAGGGGGGGGAGGTGCTGAGTAGCTAAAATCGTAAGAATTGTTCCTTTTTGAGGCAATAAATAGGCAATTCAAAGTTGCCTAACATATCCAAAAATCAGCTTCCTAGGTCAATTAGAAGGATAGATATGATGGTTTTCCCATTTTTGACCTTGCAAAAGGGCTGTTCTCCCTGTTTCACTCCTCCAAATCGAGCTAGGAAGTTGAAATTCGATATGTAGACTCAGTAAGGGCCATAAACATGTTTTTTGGGGATTTCGACTTTTCACACCCATTGCATCTCCTCATAGACCCGAAAATGCTCTTTGGTCGATTTTTTTAAGACCACTAAATCAGACCATACAGAATTATTTTCAGGTAAACAAAAATTAGAAAAAATATTTTATCCAATTTTTGAGTTTTTCTTTCCAAACCATGGTATTTACGCCTACCTCGGTCATAGTTGTGATTTCGACTCAAATTTTGAATTTTATATTTAAATAAGTACCTACTCGCCTATCTCTCGCATGAAATCTGTACTTCGAAGTATGTTTTCGTTGAGAAAAAATTTTCAGTGATAATAAAAACAAAAACTTATACAAAAAAATACGCTTTCAAACGTTGGTGTTTTTGTTTTGCAAAGGCTTTTCACCACAGAGCAAGATTTAGTAAGCACTGCGCCAATTTAGTTTTCAAATGCGTACGTCTCATCGCGTCGAGTCGTAACGTGGTGGAAAATTGAAAGGACTATAACACTAGACTTTTTTCAACGAGGAAAAAATTGAATTCTAGGAACAATATTTTTCTTTTAAAATAATTTACCTGTCATATTGTGTTTAATATTTACATATAAATCTAACGTAAAAAACCAAGTATAAGGCTCATTGAAATTTGACTTGCTCATGAATCATTGCCATTTCTACGGCGGCATCTAATGATATATTTTTCTCAAGTTCTTTATACGGTGAAATAGGTATATTTTATTCGATCTCCAACTCTGAAAATTGAATAATTCGCAAATATGCAAGGGTAAAAAAAAAACAGTAAATGTTGAACCATTTTTCTACAACAATGTACATACAATTTACCTCAAAAATTTTGAACAGTTGGAAATTTTTAGCCCTTACAAAAAATTTAATGCAATGAATACTGAACATACATACAGGAGCGAACATGCTACTTAACTTATTAGACACTCAATTCATCCGATTAATTGAAATTTGCTTTGAACTTTGAAGTAAACACCACGCCGGGTTCATTATTCAAAAGGGTAACATATAATTTGAAGAGCCAATATAATATGAAATCATATAACTATTAAACTCTCTCATACGTAAACATATCGACATAGAATTAGTGTATCTTTTCCGTATCTAGCCGTAATATATATGTCGTCGTCCATATCACCGTCCCTTGTTTGTAATTGTTCTAGTGAGATATAAACATTACCTATTCTACAATAAATATTATAAACCTTGTATGACGCGAATACAAACGTACGAATGGATATAATTTTAGGCTTCAGCCAAATACCATATATCACGGGTATTGTTTCCTGTTTAATACATAGTTTGAACCATATAGTACATGCGAAGCCTATGTACACAGCTACCACATACACAAATTCTAGTATATATTTTTGATTATACTACAAATACTTGAAAAAAAAAGTAAAAAAATATTATGAGAAAAGTCGCTCAAAGCCCATTTTTTCGGGGCTATGAGGGGTGTGTGAGGGGGCTGAAAAGTTGAAAGACCCAAAAGACACATCACAGACCATACGCCAACTTCAATATTCCAACTTAATTAGTGAAGGGAGGAAATATGCATGGGACAAATTCAAAAAATAAAAAAAGGTACCCAAAAAATCATTTTTTCGGGGCTGCGAGAGGGGAGAAGGGGTACAAGGCGACTGAAAAGTTGTAACTCCCAAAAGGCACGTTTCAGAGCCCTAGTTAATCCACATGTCAAATTTCAACCACTCGGGTCAATTTCAGAGGGGAGGGGGAGGAGTGATATACGTGAAGCAAACTCAAAAAATTAGAAAAACCGACCAAAAAAACCGTTTCTTCGGAACAGTGAGAGGCGACACCACCAAAAGGTACATCTAGGACCTATGCTAAATGTACATACCATATTTCAACTACCCAGCTCAATCTAAAGGAGAGATAGGAGAGGAACAACCCTTTTTCAAGATCAAAAAAAGGGGAAACCCTCATATCTCTCCTTCTAATTGACATAAGAGGCTGATTTTTGACTATGTTACACAAGTATTGATTTTCCACCAATTAATACAAAAAGAAACTGTTTTTGTAAATTTTTGTCCTTCAGTCCCGCCCTCTTCTCAAAATTTGGGTATTACTAAATTTTTACTCTGGGTCATTCTAACTCAAAAATATCCTATTCGTCGCTAAGGTTCAAATTTGACCAATTTTTTTAGGTTTTACGCAGAGCAAATAATTTTAGTCTTCGGGGGAAAAAAATTAAAAAGAAGAAAGAAATATCAGACATGGCCAAAAATTGTCTCAATGGTCTTCTAGGACCTCAGCACAGATTTTGCTCATACCTCCCCCTCCCCCAGAAGTTGGTAAAAACATATAAATTCTAAAAAGTTACAAAAAATTGGCACAGAAAAAAAGGAAAAATATACAATTTTCACGAGCTCAGTAATATGAATTTAAAACTCCTAAAAATGCAATTTTATTCCTAAAAAATCTATTTTTCTGCAGAAATTTTCCCTCACTTTGCTAAGGGATGCAAGTATGTACCGTGTATTTCTTCGGTGTGAACTTGAGGTTCAAAAAATATTGTTTTTTACAACACTGGAAGCTCGTATTTAGCATTGCAAAGAAAGTTGAAAAAAGTTTTTTCATTTTACCTCCTCCCCTTCCCCAGGGAGTATGCTTCGCGTAATTTCTATATAAGGATTTTTTGCAGAATATTGTTCAGCTTAGTGTCCTGAATAACATACCGAAACTTTCCATCCCTCACCATGAAGCTGTCTCCCCCTCCTCATTGAAAAAAACTTGTTGAAAATTTAGAAAAAAAATTGAACTATTATACTTATTTTGAGTGAAAACAAGGATTTGTGGCATTGATGATTTCTAAATGTATTCGCGATTTTTCATCTCTCATGTTCATTTCTTTCACGTGAATTTTCAACTGATTTTTTTCAAACTTGCCATGAATATGAAGATATTTAGGAAGAGTGTTGTGGAATTTTTTCAAATTTTTCAGACCCCAGAATTATTAAGCGGATTTGACACAATCCAGAATCTTTTCAGATTTTTTAGAGCGGTGTCTCCCCCTTGCCCCGCAGTAGACCTTAATAACCAGTTTCCTGCTCGTTATATGTCACTTACAGACCAAATAACTCCCATATAAGTTTGCTCTACTTGATACGGCGTGGTTCGGTGTCATGAACAATGCACCGAAAATTCCATCCCAATACATCGAGCAGACACCTTTATGCAGGATGTCTACCAGGGTGGGCCGAATTTCTCTTTTTTTGGAAATCTGCATGTGGCAAGGTGACAATGGTTGTGAAATGGCCTCAAAAGAATTTGGTAAAAATTTCAGCCCCCAATGTAGTTTTATAAACTTGCAAAACTCACTTAAAGTTAAAATACTTTCAAAAATAAAAAAAAAATTTAAAACTATCTTTTTAAAGTTAAAAAAAAAATTGAATTATTATGCTAGTTTTGACACAAAATGGCCATTGGTGACATTTTTTCATCGTTACTTCCTTTTTCAGGGGTTTCCAAAAAAGTTATTTTTTGCGATTTTTCATGATTTTTCGAAGAACTAGGAAAAAATTTTGCCTTGTGACCCCCTCCTCCCTAAAATCGATGTAAGACATCAATTTTACAAGAACAAGCGTCATGCTTCATTTTTACCCCCCCCCCCTTGTCGATTTTTCGGAGGCCCTCAAAAAATGCCATTTTTGTAAAAAAAAAAAAACTACAAAAAATTACGTTTTTTGTGAGCCTGTGAATGAAGGGGGGGGGGTTAAAAATGAAATATTGCCCGTTAAATTGATGTTCTAAATCCATTTCAGGCAAGCTTTTCTAATAAAATATTTCCTTCCTAGCTTTTCAGGAAATCATGAAAAATCGGAAAAAATAACTTTTTTTGAAATAATTGAAAAATTGAGGCAAAGATAAAAAAATGCAGCCAGTGGTCATTTCGAGTCAAAACAGGTACAAGAACTCGATTTTCAAAAAAATTTTCAACGAACATTTTTTTTCAATTTGATTTAATTTTTTGAAATTTTATCAACTTTAAGTGAGTTTTGCAAGCATAAAAAATTGAGTTATTGGGTTGAAATTTTTACCACATCCTTTTGAGGCCATTTCGCAACCATTGTCACCTCGTCACATGCATGCAGATTTCCAAAAAAAAAAAAAAAAAAAAACAAAAAACAAAATTCGACCCACCCTAGTAATGAATTGC
>FIZR01018278.1:0-10276 GCA_900060175.1 Ferrisia virgata
TAATGATAATAAATAAAACTCAGACCACTCGCGATGTTGCCAAACGTTACAGTGTTCAGGCTTTATGTAGAGGTGGTGTTGCTCTGTTACTCTGAATTTATTAGATAATATTGTGCATTCATCACAGAAGAGCATGTAAGATGAAGAAACTTACGATAGCAGCTGCAGCTGCGATGCTGGGCGACGGCGCGTTAAGTTTCCGAAGGATATTCGATAGTATCCTTTCAGTAAATACGCCACAATCTGTAACATGAAAAAAAAAACAAATAAGCGTATGAACAATATATATACATGTAATATGTACTATAGTAATTTATACACGCACGTGGACAGTTTCATACAAAATAACCAAATAATTGCTATCGCTGATTATAGTTCATCTTACTTCCTACTAATTTGGACTTCTAATTCCACGTACGCAAATCTACACGTATATGTAGCCAGGTACTAGGAGCTAGATAGCTAGCTAGCTTTAGGAAGGAAGGTAGGTAGGAAGGTAGGTAGGTAGACAGATAGATAGGTTTAACTCGGTATAGTGTACAAGTAGGTAGTATTGTGAAATAAACATCACGTCGTATGCGATACTTGTATCAGGCTCAGTCAACGTAAAGTACTCTGGGCATTCGCGTCGCCTTTTACACGTAAAACAAAGTCGTAGAATTTACGTACGTAGGTAGCTAGGTACTTGCGTATAGTATGGTAGTCCATATAAGTGTAGGTAGTAGGTACATGTAGAACGATGTTAGTGTTGCGTCAACTTTGTCATCGTCGCCGACATTAGCCGTAGCCATGCCAATCGCTACTCGTACCTATTGTTTTTATTTTCATTTCCGTGTGAAAATATTGCCGTAATATGCCGTAATGCCGCAATGCCGCATATTCGAGTGCGTAACAAGATGAATAGTGGCAGCGCCAAGGAAGCATACTCGTACTGCATGGTACATCTACTTAGCTAGATGTCTGTCTCTCGTTCTCGCTACAACTGTTGCAGATGACTAGGTGTACGCGTTATACATAATCGTTATCGACACGATGCTGCACATTGGCCGCCGACCTCTTTCTCTCGACGTGGCGAACTATGCGAACGTCAGCGTAGTAATATTTGCACCGCTCGACGCGACCGATGTGCCGACGCTCCGCTCTTCCTAACTTCAGCTTTCGATTTCTCTTCGTAAAATTTACGATTTTTATGAAAAATAATCCGGCGAGTACTAGGGTGGTGGTGGGGTGGAGGGGAGGGGGTCTCATTACGAAAGAAATTAGAAATGTTACGATTAAAGACGACGATGGTTTTTCATTTAAAAGCCGTTCGGTGCCGAATTTTTGTGTTTATTTTTATCAGGCGAGTCGGAATTACGCAAACACGCAGTGAGTATGGAAACTCAAAACTTGCCTCTTTTTATAGTCATTGCCATGGCCATAGACAGGTAGAGAAGTAGCTACTAGCAAAGCACAGGTGCAAAATTGTGGAACGAGTGAGCTGTGTATTACCATACGTACGTATTACGTATGTATGCGGCTAGCGTGGCTAGTTCAACTGCGGCATTTCCAGGTTATACATTGTTGTTTGTTGTATTTGCGAACGCGCCGAGTATTGCGACAGGGATGTAAAGTGTGCCAGGGCGCCAAGCGTAATACGAGTACGAGTGCCGTACTGTACTGTTTCAGTGTGTCGATTCGCCGTACAGATGCAGCCACGTGAATACTGATTCTACACAAAGTAAAAGTAAAGTGAGAATAAGTAAAGTAAAGTAGAGAGGTAAACCTAACGGCTTACCGGCTACCACTATCCGGTATAGTAAGACCTTTCTTCGCTTTTCTCTCTTCACGTCTTTAGGTATCAAGTTACCGCGTACCGTTCTCTCCACTCTGCAAGGTGAATAATGAGTTTTCGTCAAGTCCTCGAGTCTCCGAGTGTCGACCCTAGATTTGGTACCTACATATTGGTCCGACATCCTGCAATCCAGCGCTTCTACTTTTTAGTTATTTCAAACGTTTTTTGCTCCGCTTCATGAACGAGCGGTATACTCTTTTACTATAACTAACGTTTGTTTGCGAATCTTACTACTAGATTGTTGGTGGCGGCGTAGATTTTCTATTTATAAACTTTTAATAATTACGCGATACCGACTACCTAATGATAGGTAAGTGCCTAAGTGGTAATTGTGTAGTGCGAGTGACGCCGTTTATACGCAAAGATTATTTATTACCTAGCGAGTGTTACACGTTAGTCGAAGTGGCAACAGTCAAGGGTGAACTCGATGTTTTCCAAAAAATGAACGAAAAACTGCGGCGGACACATTACCCACGAGACGACCGTGAGACGAGTGACGAGTGACGAGTAAGCGGAATAGCAACTCTAGTCTAGACGTATTCGTTGATCGAATAACGATGAGTGAATCAAGTTCAACTGAAAGTTTATCGAAAAATTAGTCAGCGGTGTAACTGGTATTTGTCCGTGTAAATCTGGATTGGGATTCACGAAGTTATTCGGGACTCGGATCAAATCTCGGATCATCGAGTAAAAAACTATCCGGATCACAGGAACGGATCATTTTGCAAAAATATGATTCGAAACACGGATCATGGATTACACTTCAAAAACTGATCCGAACTCGGATCTTTTTTTAAAAAAATGACCCAGATCACAAAAATTCGGATTATCGGATCATTTTTGTTCAAAACGCAGGCTGCAGTAATTTCCTGATTCGCGCTAATTTCAATTTTACGAGATTTTTTAGCCTTAAACAATAACCACATCGTCGTGATCTAATCCTGCCGCCAGGGACCTACCGAACGCCGCCCCTCCACCCACCTCCTGTGGTCTGTAGTTGGAAAAATTGGGTGACAGTTGGTAGAAGTTGGAAAAATTACAAGTAATGGAATGTTGGTGGAATCGGTGACAGTTTTACCGAGGAGTCTCTTTGGATTTGTGCCCACAGTGACCGATTTTTAGGGGCGAACAGTTTTGAAATTTTTATTCCTACATTTTCTAATGTTCGCAATCATATTGCGACCCGTTATACCGAATATTTTGTAATATTTTCACCCTTTAAATCCTGTAACTCTTCCTTCCACCTACCAAAGTGGATCGTACAGTTTTGCCTCGTGTTGAAACACAGATGAAAATATTTAGATATCGAGAGGAGGCTTGTATGCAAACTAGGCGGCGCTTGACTTATATGAGAGTAAAGTCACATCCAAGGGAGGGAACATTTGGGCTTTAGCTTTCCCACAAATTTTTTTGAAAAATAAATTTGAAGCGTACCTTTTTGCGGAATGAATCGATCTTAGCATGTAACAAAATTTGGCATTTAGAATCGTTTTTTTAATATTTCGGGAAAATTTTTTCCCGTTGAAACTGCTTCTCTAGTCACAAGTGTAGCACGACGTTTTCATCCCTTACTTTTTTTGCCTCTGGTGGCAAAATATGCAAAGCCGTCACTGGTTGAAATTAGAAAAACGGTAAAATTTCAGAATAGTTTAACGATGGCGAGGTGTAATTATGACTCGACTGCAGCCCTAAATTTGCCAAAAATCGTCCAGTCTTTGTCACAAATGCGATCTAAACGCGTTAACATTTGAATAAATAAGCGTGAGACAATTTTAGTTAAAAAAAAAATTATTATTAAAAATGTTTTCTTAACTACAAATGTACGTTTGTGAGTGCTAAATAAGTTTGATAAGTTGCAAAACTTGCTTTTTGCAAAGTTTCTCATAAAATTTTGAGAAATCAGTTTGAAATTTTGAAAGTTAGTAAAATTGATAAAATTGGTGGGTAAATTTGAAAAAACTAGTTGGTAAATTTGAAGCTCATCCCCCGCCCCCAAGCACATCGCTTCGGAAAGCTACTGCCCGCAGCGCAAGCTAAGCTTTAAAAAATTGATCCGGAAAAGTCACGATTTCGTGAAAATGAATCGGATCAAATCACGGATCATACGAAAAAAGTGTATCCGAATCACGGATCAAATCACAATTTTTTTGATCCGGATATTTCCAACATTGGTCTAAATTGTCATTTGGCAAACATTTTTCACGTCTAGTTTTCTGTTCCTATGTCTTTTTCACGTACAACTTTTTACAATCGAAATTTTTGCGAGTAGAAAAAATTGTTTTGCAAAGTAGAGAACGATACGCGCTAGTAACGATATAAATGTAGTGGCCCAGTAGTCTAGCGGGGACCATTACCTTCCGCGAGTCACGAAAAATTAAAATAGAGGTACCAAAGTTTTTTTTCTTTAAAATTTTGATATCGCGTTGTATACGTAAGGACACTTGAATTGAAATTACGAATTTATTCGATTTGGATCTGAATTTTTGAATAAGCAATAAGGAGATGCACACACACACACACACACACACATATATATATATATGTGTATATATAATATAATATATTATATGTAGGCATGTAGTATAGGTAGAAGGTAGAAGGTAGACGTAGACGAGTTGATACCTATTTATTTACCTATCGTAGCGACGACCGACGCGCGACGTCACGACTATGTGAATGCTAGGTTTTCAATGACGTCACATAGTCGCGGTACCTGGTGTGTCGTAAGAATCTTGATTCTTGGCAGGAAGCTGGACGCAGACGCGAGACGGTGTGCCAGTGCTCGAGTACAATGCCAGCTGCGTTATGCGTTGTATAGCCGACGGCATAGCGCGGTATTTACTTTACTTTACTTTACTTACGTTAACGTAGCAGTGTAGCGCAGCTAGCAGCTGGCAGCTAACAGTTGTTGTTATTATCGTTATCATCGTTGGTGGCTCGTTATCACTCATCAGCGAACTAGTGCATTAAGTTTGCGATATTACGCTCGTAGTAGTACGCCAGTGTGTCGAGTACTTGGTTCGTGAATATTGTACGCGCCCTAGTCTAATCTGTTTTCCAATTATCGCGATACATCTTATTTGAAATTGTGTTAAATTTACGCGCGGTCGCTTAACACTCAGCATATATGCTCGGCGATGCTTATGCCGTTGTGAAACTGGCGCGTAACTCCTAACTCGACGTAGCGTCGGTTAGGTTGATGGCGACTAAGCTAAACGGCGAGATTAAATTTAACATTTAGTCGGAGTCGTCGTTAGACATGTTGTGAGTAGATCAGTTACAGTTACAGTTACCAGTAATACACCAGCAATACCAGCTACACGTATGGCGCTGCACTGTGCCGCGATGCGTATTCGTAGTTTTGCACGCCGTTTGCTGTATGGTAATACGACGCGTAGCGCACGTAGACAGACACACAGCATACGTACATACGTACATACATACATATGTACAATAGGGCATATATCGCCGATGTACCGAGTGGAATACTCTATTATTATCGCTTCAAGTACCAAAGTAGCCGACGTATTCATTCGAGTACATTTGTACAATCTACGTAGTTGATTCGAGTAGTGCGTCGCGACGCTTGATTAGTGATTACGCAGGCAGGATATGGCGAATGGGGCGAATTTGGCATTGTTTTATCAAACGATCATTCTGCGAACCGTCGATGTTTCTGGCGTCGCGGTAGTGGCCTTCGAATGATCAACGGTAATGCGTACCTCCACCGATTGCGTAGCGCCCACTGCCCACTGCCTACTGCCTGCTGCCTGCTGTCTGCTGTCTGCTGCCTGGTGCGTAGGTTAACTGGTCGAAACATGGTACGACGCGATTCGCTGGTAAAGTGTACATGTATGAAAACAAATCAAGACGGTCGAAAAAATTACGCGATGCGACGTACCTATTTCACGCGTGTGGTAACTTACTGTACGAGTATATGTATTTTCGTCGTTGAAAACGTTCGCACGTAGATCTAGGCACAGACTCGTATAACACATTTGTAAACAGGAATACGGCGCGGTGGCTGGTGCGATGTGCTAAAAAAGGAAAAATGAAAAGAGTTATGCGCAGTATACGCAGACCTAAACGTGCGAATGCGATGCGATGCGATGCAATGCGGTGCGGTGCTGTGCGCTGCGCTTTGCTGGTAGCCTAGGTCTGGGTATAGCCGAGGTATTTTCAACTTGCTATTCACTATCTACGCTTAGCTCTGAATCTGGGTATCACGCGTAGGTAGCAGGTGTGTATTTGGAGGGGAAGAGGGGGGGAGGAGGAGGTTCAGCTATACCTAGACCGACAGAATTAAATGTATTATTACCTCGTACTACGCACATGCGATGGCTATGCCGACGATCTCTAGCTCTCGGTTCAGATCTAATCATTTGAACGAGAGCAAAGCGCTAGCTCGTTCGTCCGTGCTGCGTAGTCGTCGATGTGGATGACGCGTGACCTAACCGTTTGTACATATTATTTTGTTTACGCAGAATGGAAAAGCAGAAAGTATGGGTCTCGGACCCGGTCGAAGGTTTCGTTATGGGTCGAATAGTGGACATCAAAATGGACGAAGTGGTCGTTCAGCCGCTCGATTCGAAGAAATCGCCCATCAGTTGCGAATTAGATCGCGCCTATCCGGCCGAAGAGTACGACAGCAAAGACGTCGACGATAATTGTAAGAGATTCGCTAATCGCTCGCCATATATATATGTACAGTATTTGTCGCGTTTATTATACAGCTACCGCACTTGCGTAGCTGGCAGCTCTAGCTAGCAGCGCCAACTACGCTACGACCTGAGAAACGAATCGCAGTTGGCAGCCGAATGAAACTCGTATCGATACACACGGATATCGGTATGCAGTACATTTACCTATTGTTTTGTCTATTTTGTAGGCGCTCTGATGCATTTGAATGAAGCCACCTTATTGAATAACATACGGTTACGATATCAAAAGGACAAAATTTACGTGAGTCTAGACCAAAAATTAACCTACTTAGTACTTACTTACTTACTTACTTACTTACTCATTATAAGATGGTACCTGCGTAGCTGTAGGTAGCCAGGTACATAGTACACATCATATACCCACACGCATGCGCGTATAGTTAACTAAGTTAATTACTACCTACGGTACGGTACGGTACGGTACTTGGAACTACTTACGTAAGTAGCAAGTACCAGTAGGTAAGGTACGTATACTCGCGGTATTTGTAATTCTCATTCGCCTCGCTCATCTGTACGATGTTCGCAGACGTACGTGGCAAACATCTTGATCGCTGTAAATCCGTATTTCGAGATCAAAAACCTGTATACTCAATCGACGATGCGATCGTATCAAGGCAAATCACTCGGCGTTTTACCTCCTCACGTGTTCGCCATAGGTGAGCTGCTGTACGGATAGCGAAAACGATGGTGGCGTCAGCTTTTCGACCGCCATTTTTCACGCATTTCATACGTTTCACGCGTACGAGTGAACCTAGACCTACTGGTACGTGCGTATGTGTAGGTTGTGCGCATATTCTCGACGATTTTTGTTAGAACTAGGCTGATGGAAAATCGTTTTACGTTGCCAAAAAAAACACCGTACCGCGTAGATCTAGGTATACTCGAGAGTACGTGTTACGTGCGCTAGGTTTTTTTTTTTTTTTAACATAAATTTCACTCACGACGATTATGATTTTCGTGTACGAGCAGCCGATAAAGCATTTCGCGATATGAAAGTGTTGAAACAATCGCAGTCCATCATTGTGTCGGGCGAGTCCGGAGCTGGTAAAACCGAATCTACGAAATATTTGTTGAAGTATTTGTGCGACTTGTGGGGTTCGGCGGCCGGACCCATCGAGCAGAAAATTCTAGACGGTTGGTGCAGCGCATTTCTATTTCGTTTTCGCCTCTTATTTTTCACCAAACACACACACACACACACACACCTCCTACCGTAGTATTCACCTGTTACATTTGTACGCAGCTAATCCGGTGTTGGAAGCGTTCGGCAATGCCAAAACCACGCGTAACAATAATTCCTCCAGATTTGGTAAATTTATGGAAATACACTTCGACAGCCGCTATAGCGTGGTCGGCGGATACATATCGCATTATTTGTTGGAGAAATCGCGTATCTGCGTGCAGAGCTGCGAAGAAAGAAATTATCATTTTTTTTATTTACTTTGCGCCGGAGCGCCGGTTGCGTTGAGAGACAAGTTGCAAATCACGAATCCCGACGACTTTAACGTGAGTATCTCGTACAGGGTTACGAGGTCGTTTACTACACATTATTTATACGCATCTATAGTACACTTATATCGTGTACTTACGTACACTGCTTTATAAATTTGGTTTTGCGTGTTTTACTCGGCTTCGTCGAGCAGTATTTGAAAAAAGGATGTACTCAGTATTTCACGAAAAACGCCACGGAGAAGACTTTAAAAGCGAATCAAATAAGCGCGAATCATAAAAAAAAGGGTAATCTGAAAGATCCGCTGTTGGACGACGTGATCGATTTTCAAAACGTGGATCGGGTAAGTAGCTGGAAATGAAAGCACGTAGCTTACGTACGACTTGCTGTGCAAAATTTTGTATTCGTATCGTGTTCGTTTTTTTTTTGGCGCCGCCAGGCTTTAAGCAGCATCGAACTGACCGAAGATGAAAAGTTGAATATTTATTCGGTGGTAGCGGCCGTGCTACACTTGGGTAACATCGAGTTCGAAGAGAATACCGATAGCAATAAAGGCGGCTCCAAAGTGTTGGACCAAAGCGAGAAATCGTTACGAACTGTGGCTCAGCTGCTATCGGTCGACTGCGACGAATTACGTCAAGCTCTGCTCACCAAAGTTATGATGACGAATCGAGGCGGCGTCAAAGGAACCGTTATAATGTACGTCTATGTCTACCCAATAAGTATTCGTCTTATCTGCGCTGACTGGCGTCTCCTGCCTACTGCGTACTGCCTAGCGCTCGGCTTGTATAGTTTTAGTTGTAAATCGAGGGCGTATCGTTTTACGGTACGGTGTATGGTGTACGGTGTACAATGTACAGGTGCAGTACACAGCTGCGACGCCACTGTTACGTTACATTACTTCACGTCACGTCCTCGAACCGAACGTAACGAGATGTTTTTGTTACAGGGTTCCGTTAAAAGTGTACGAGGCGAATAACGCCAGAGACGCTTTGGCAAAGTCGATCTATAGTCGATTATTCGATCATATTGTGAAAAGAATTAACGAGAGTATTCCGTTCAAAGCGTCTAGTTATTATATAGGCGTTTTAGATATCGCCGGATTCGGTAAATATCTTGTACTTTATATCGTTTCGTATTTATTATGTACTTACTAAAGTGCAAATCCCTGACTCGATCACAGGCTACGTATTATACGTATACGATGATGATATGTATACCTTATACTTTTACATTTACACGTGTACAGTACGTATCGTATACGAGTACCTTTAGGTGGGTACCTACTACCTACCTAGTGACTCTAGCTACTCCCTAGTCCCTACCTACTTACTTACCCTCCTTACTAACGTACTTACTTACTTACTTTTTCTATTCCGTTTATTCTCGTATACGTATCTAGTCTCCTCCACTCAAAAGTGGCTGGGTACTCGTACTTGTAGTACGTCCGCTTGACCAGTTTTTCGTATCGCATTTTGCAGAATATTTCACCACCAACAGTTTCGAACAGTTTTGCATTAATTATTGCAACGAAAAACTACAACAATTTTTCAACGAACGTATTCTCAAAGATGAACAAGAGTTGTACGAAAGGGAAGGTCTGCAAGTGCGAAAAATTCAATTCGTCGATAACCAAGATTGCATAGGTAAATTATTGTACTAATTCGTTGATCGCCGATTTATGTTTTTATTTTTTTACCTACTCATCGAGCACATATCTACGCTGCGCTGGTATATCTAATGCGTACGAGTCGATTGCGTAACCATATAGTAGAGCGCTATTCGTTTTTTTCCTCCTCGCAGCTGCACTCTTCTGTGTACCATCATCGAGAGCCATTAACGTACGTGTTATCGTGTGTCGTTTGATTGTTTGTTTGTTTTGTTTGTACGGGTGTATTAAAGATCTAATCGAAGCTAAAAGTACGGGAATCTTCAGTTTGTTGGATGAAGAATCAAAGTTACCCAAACACAGTGCCGAACATTTTACTAACGAAGTACATCGTCAGTGGAACGGTCATTTTAGATTAAGCGTTCCTCGTAGCTCGAAACTGAAAGTTCACAGAGAACTGAGAGATGACGAAGGGTTCTTGGTTAGACATTTCGCCGGTGCCGTATGCTATAAAACGGTAAAATTCTTTCTTCTTACCTACAGCTTGGTGCTAGCTTTCTTCATTTACGTTGCTCTCGGCTTCCCTCCGCTGTCGTTATCGATCGGCGACTCTCATACGACGCGACACAATTGTCGTTTTTTTTTTTTTTTTTTTTTTCCTT
>FIZR01018282.1:0-22490 GCA_900060175.1 Ferrisia virgata
CGGAAATGAAATGGAATTGAAACTAAAATTGGATGGAATTGGAATTAGAAATGGATTGGAATAGGAACTGAAATGGGAAGGAATTGGAATTAGAATTGGGACGGAATTGAAATGAAACGGAATGGTTTTGGAATTAAAATACAACGGAAATAGAATGGAATTGGAATTGGAATTAGAAATGGAATAGAATTTGAACTGAAATGGAACTGAAATGGAACGGAAATGGAACGGAATTGGATAGAAATGAAATGGAATGAAATTGCAATGGAATTGGAAAGGGATGGAATTGGAATAGAATGGAATAAAATAGAATTGGAACGGAATTAAAATGCAATGGAATGGAATAGAATTGGAATTGGAAAGGAATGAAATGGCAATGGAATTGGAAAGGGATGGAATTGGAATGGAATGGAAAGGAATTGAAATTGGAAAGGAATGAAATTGGAATGGAATGGAATAAAATGGAATTGGAACGGAATTAGAATGCAATGGAATGGAATAGAATTGGAATTGGAAAGGAATGAAATGGAGTAGAATGGAATGGAATTGGAATGGAGTTCGAATGGAATGCATCTCAAATGGAATTTGACCAAAAACTTCAGATCAGAAATCGAACACGTCACGTTTTCAAAAAATAACCCCCAGCGCTAAGACTGTACAACAGGAAAACCTGACTCCTGAAGCATCGCGACGCAGAGCTCTTTCTTTTCTTTTCAGAGTTTTGACAATGCAGTTCTACATCAGATGAAGAAACTAGAAAACCACAAGGAAAAAGATAAGAAAACCAAAACCAAATCAAAGGTTTCTACTAATAAATATCCTTTGATGGCTATCTAAGCACCTATATAAGATTTTTCCTCAACAATTGTCGCCATAAGCTCAACATGCGAGAACACACAGCACATACAGAGACAGGCCACATCATAAGACCGGAAAAACGGATATCGTGTGGTTGGTAGTGTATTTTTTTTCCTCTCCTAACTCTTACAGGTACTTTGGTGCTGCGTGGTTTTTTTTCTTAACGAGTCGAGTTCCGCTCCGGTGATCGATATAATTAACGGATCTATATGTACTTGGGTGTATCTCAGTCTGAGCAGCATCACCACCACATATAACGAGTGACATCTCCGTATTACGTAATCATCGTCAACGGTTTATCGTCGACCAATAATAAATATCTTCGGCGAGTAAGAAAGGTAAAGGTAAAGGTAAGTAACAAAAAAAAACAACAACAACAAAAAGAACAGAAAAACCGTTCCTTCGATCGCAGGTGTCAATTAGAAATTTTTTTATGGATATAAATTACGCGAGGATTACTCTCGTCATCGGCATCGCCATTCGTATAAGCCTTATAGCCTACAGCGCCATCGCAGATCGTCTGCATCTACAAGTATAAAGATACACCATAGCGCACTGGTACAGTACAATATCGAATCTTAGTATATTTAGTTAGTCGCTGAAATACACAACAGTATTAAATCCAGCTAACGTAAGTTGTGTGGTACAGGATGGGAGAGGAGGATACACAAAGCGAAGCCATCAGTGGGAAATTTAGATACACCGCACTGGCCCCGGCCTCGAGTCTTGTTGACAACGAATGAAGCGAACGTAACGCAATGATGATGACGTGCCGTTGCGGTGCACATCATCATCATCATCATCATCATCGTCGTCGTCGTCGTCATCGTCTCCATCGGCATCGTCGGTTTCATTGAACTTGCCATTTAACGGAAGTTTTTCCAGGTGTGATTCGAACGCGATCGCGATGAGAACGTGGTTCGCGGATAAGGTTTATAGGTTTTTATCGATTTCCTATACTTGTAGTAGGCTATACTGTACTTAGGCATATTCGTGGTAGTATTCGATGGCCTCCGTGCCACACCGGCCAGGCTCTAAGCTGAGCCGAGCCAACTCGTCTACGCGTTGATTTTATGTCGATCGTTGTACCCAACATGATAAAAATAACAATACTATTCGAACGAGGAATGAGCATCTCTACTAATTCTCGAGATGGTTGGAAATTTTTTCTCAAAGGATAGCATTCGACTATGAGATGGAGAAGAATGCCGAGAATGTACCTCAATCTGGCCAAAAAATTGATTCGAATAAAAAAAATACTTCGGATTTTGACCAAACTCATGGACGTAATTTCACTGTGCCTGTAGCTCAATTGGGGAATGCTGAATACGATAATAAAGTCAGATTCACGATATCTACTCAACGAATACCTCAATTTTAGGTTGAATGTCGAAAAGTACCTTATTCTAAGAAATGATTCAAATGCAGAATTCTTAGATCAAAACAAGTGTAAAATTATGAAAAAATAAAACATGAAAAACAAAGAAAAATTTTAAAAAAGATTATCTAAAATGCCAATATTTACCAAAATTCCAAAAAGCAGCATAAAAATTTGGAAAAATATTAATTTTTCATTTTCAAGGTGTAAAATGGCGAAAAAAGTCACCGAAGATATCAATAGGAAACCCAAAAAATGAAAAAAATAAATCTCTATGAAACAAGTAAAAAAACTACTCGAAAAGACATGTCATATTAAAAGTTTAAAATCATTGAAAATTGGGTAAAAAATTGACCAAAATGGATAATGGGATAAAAACCATGACAAAAGTGGGTGAGAGGTGCAAAAAATTGATGTGGAAAAATGAGTGAAAATTGACCTACGTTATGAAAAAAATCGTTTGAAATCGAAAATTTGAAAAAAATTCATCACAAATTAGAAAAAAAATGTTGAAAAATGGGTGAAAATAGACCTAAAACATGAGAAAAATTTTTGAAAGCATAGATAATTGGGTAAAAATTTCTTTAAAATGAGCAAAAGTGCGAAAAAAATCAATCCTAAATCATGCAAAAATGTTGAAAATGGGTGAAAATTGACCGAAATTATAAAAAAAGTTGTTAAAAATTATCGAAAATTGGGTAAAAATCTGATAAAAATGTGCAAAGAGCCCAAAAAACAATCAAAATGGCTAAAAAATGTAGAAAAATAAAAAACATCGAAAATGAAGGAAAAATTTCATAAAAATTAAACACAAAGTACAAAAAAATGACAAATAATCATGAAAAAATGTTGAAAAAAGGGGTTAGAATTGACCAAAATTATGAGAGAAATTGTTGAAAATCTTCAAATATTGGATAAAAAAGTAAACAAAAGCGGGTAGAAAGTGAAAAAAAAATTGTTTCTCAATTGGCTTGAATCATAAAAAAAATAGTCTAAAATTTTGCATAAATTTGAAAAGAAATATGTAGAAAGTGAATAAAAATCATCCAAAATAGGAAAAAATTTGTTGAATTTCATCAAAAATTGAATAAAACTTTGATAAAAGTTGATAAAAGGTGCAGAAAAATTATGAAAAATCAAGAAAAAATTTTGAAAATTAGTAAAAATTGACCTAACGTACTGAAAAACAGCGTTGAATCTTATCGAAAATTGGACAAAAAACAGACTAAAATGGAGAAAATGTGCCAAAAACTGATTACATTCACCAAAAAATGTTTAAAATTTGATGGAAATTTACGTGAAACATGAAAAAAAAATCGTTAAAAATCACCAAAAACTAAGTAAAAACTTGACAAAAATTGATCAAAAATCATAAAAAATATCGAAAAAAGGTATAAATGACCAATATATTTAAAAAAACATTGAAAATCATCGAAAATCGAATTAAAATTTAATATAAAAAAAGGATTACGTACAAGAAATCGACCTAAACTCATGAAAAAATGTTGAAAAATGACTAAAAATGTACCTAAATTATAAAGAATTTTTTGAAAATCATCGGAAATTGGGTAACAAAAATAGGTAATTACTGTAAAAAGTTTATCTCAAATCGAAAAAAGATGTTGAGAAATGGGTAAAAATTGAACGGAATAATGAAATAAATGATTGAGAACCATCAAGAAAATTTGATGCAAATGAGTAAAAAGTGCCAAAAACCGATCAAAAATCACGAAGCAATTTTGTAAAATTGACAAAAATCATGCAAAATATGAAAAAAATCGTTAAATTTTATCAAATAATGAGTAAAACTTCGATAAAAGTGGTAAAACGTGCGGATCACAAATCACAAAAAAATGTTGAAAACGAGAGAAAATTGACCTAAACAATAGAAAAAAATCGTTAAAAACTATCGAAAATTGGATAAAAATGGCTTGAAATGAGTAAAACGTGCAACAGATGGATTAAAAATCACATAAAATCGTGGAAAATGGGTGAAAATGTACCCAAATTATGAAAAAAATTGTTTAAAATCTTCGGAAATTGGGTAAAAAATTGACTAAAAAATTGACAAAAATGAATTAAAACTGAAGAAAATTGATCGAAATTATGAAAATAAAATATTGAAATCATAAATCAAGAAAAAAATGTTAGAAAATGGCTAAAAACTCTGATCGCAATCATGAAAAAAATGTTTCAATATTATCGAAAATTTTATAAAAATTTGTTTAAAAAATGTGAAAAGTGCAAAAAATTGCTGAAAAATTGCAAAAAACTGTTGATAGATGAATTTTCATTCATCTTTGATTTGATAGCCTGCCTGAAAAGTAAATTATCATCGATGCTGGCTCCTAATGATAGAAATTAAACAAGAGAAAACCGTACAAATTAGTACAAATCCGTTTCTATAAAAATTATCACCTCGGACAACAGAAACTGGAAAAATTTACCTATACACGGTACACCCTCGCCCTCAGCTATTTGAAAATTTCGTTCATTTGGCCCACATATTATAACCATTGAAGACACTGCAATTATTACACACCAAAGATTGGACCAAGTGAGGAAAAAAAAATTTGGTATACTCTCCCTTCATATGGTAATCTTAGCCAACAGATGAAAAAATTCACAAGCGCGGAACAGATTATTAAAAAAAATATAGGACACAAACCTACTTGACTCTCTGACTAATTTCGCTTCCGGCCACTCTCTATAGACTTATATACGCGAGTATTTAGTATTTACAAACCATTAACCATATTCATACATGTACATACAAAGCCGGAGAGTAAATATTAAAAAAAAAAAAATCAATTTTCAATCCTACGAATATACCTAAATTCCTACAGAAGCGTAGGATTTGCATAATGTTAAGCGCATTCAAAAAACATAGTCGAGCCATCATCTTTTTGCAGATATTTTTATTGTAATTTTTAACATTGCCCACGATGCGATCCGTAAGATATTAGTAGGTGACTTCTTTTTTGTATACGGAATAAATTTTTCACGTATCAAAATCTAAAATCTAGGATGGTGAATTGGTGTTGGTGATGATTATGCCGCAGAAGAGTTACGAAAATACGACGATGACGACGACGAACGTGTCGAAATATAGAAATTAAATTAATTCAACGCATAATACAAAGTATCGACTTACTAATGAACCGATTGTAATGATTTTTCAACTGACCTGAAACAAAACAATACAACATAGCAATTAGATTCTCGGTACATTTCAACGTGTACAACTTGCTAGAAATACATATTAATTAAAAAATATTGTAGGTGGGTCCAGGCGGAGTAGGTACTTGGTACATATTCAAGGTCGTATTTTTAAAAAGAATTTCCATCATTTCTGCACGATCTCATATTACACATTTTTCAAAATCATCTTTGAGAAACTTTCATTTCGTAATGGAAATGTTTACCCGCATTGAGCACTGAGCAGTTTACAATATTGCGCGATTTATACGTATACAATTCCATGAACCGTTTCAGCGTATTATATTTCATTAAATTTATTAGCGAACAATTAAATGGCTGACAGAATTGAACAATCGATATTTCCAATCACCACAAAATAAAAATGAATATCTTTACTCTCTTTGAAGATATCCGCCAGTGAAAGTATTGCTACTTCGGATGGGTATTATATGGTTTCGGCCAAGTGCCAATTTTAATACTTTATACATTCCATCATGTTGACCACGAAACATCCATCAATCATTTGATCCATTGATAATAAAATTCATCGAACTAAACCGCATACATTTTGAAAAATTTTACTTCAGAGAAAAACGAGGCTGATAAGGTGAAACCCTCAAAAACGCACATCTATGGCTCCTACGAAGTCTACATACCAAATTTCAACTACCTAATTCAATTTCGAGATCAGTTATGCGAAGAACAAACTCAAAGTATAAGAAAATCCGCCCAAAAACCCACATTTTCTGGGCTGTGAGGAGGTGCAATGGGTCTAAAAAGTCTAAATTACCAAAATACACCACTATAGACCTTACCAAGTCTACATACCGAATTTCAACTTCTTAGGTTAATTCGGAGGGGAGATATTGGATAGGAACTGTCCTTTTTCAAGGTCAAAAAGGGGAGAAACCTTCATATCTCCCCTACTAGTTGGCCTACGAAGCTGATTTTTGGATATGTTACACAACTTTTCTGCGTAAAAGTGAAATACATAAAAGACAACTTTTTGAAGATTTTTTACATTTTTAAGCAGAACCCAGCCGCTCAAAAATATTAAACTATGTTTATCAAAATACACTTATTGAGAGGAAAAAATTGTCTGTGAATCTTTGAGCTCGGAGCGATTGCGATTAAAATTTTAAGCAGCCAAAAAGCGACTAAAAATCGAAAATTCTTATTTTTCGATTTTTTTATTCTCGAAAAAAGAAACCGCTGATCAGGTTGAAAACTACTTTCGAGCATTCTAAAAGCACACCGTTGACTAAATGCTACTGCCTGAATTGAAATTATGGGAGTTTTACCAAACCGCGGGAGAGGCAAGGGGTAGAACGAAATACATGTGACGATTTTGGCATGTGACACATGAAATTTACAAACTTTCAAGGTCCCAGAATTGAAATCTAAAGCAAACGTGTATTTTAATATATCACGTGCCAAAATCATGACATTATTTCGTTCCTCCCCCACCCCTCGCTCGTGTTTATATTATAAAAATTGATCATTTATTTCAGTCTCTAGCTCGCTTTCGTTTTTTTGAGAGTTATTTTCATTTTAATCAGTCTGATTTTCCATATCATATCGTCAATGAAAACAAAACTATTACGAACCATAGACCAACGGTGGATTGGTGGGGGTAGGGTATCAACGAAATCCGTTTTGCGACTCCACAAGACCATTGAGATCATTTTTGACAATGTCGGACCAAAAAATTAGTGATTTTTGAAATATGGGCAATTTTCACTCCCCCTTCCCCCTCACGCTGCTTCATTCAAGATGAACTACCAGCGGATACGATTTAACTACTCTTACTTTGAGAAGTGGATAAAGGCGAGGAAAAACATTTCAAACAAGTTATTTATGAATTTTGGGGAAACTCACCTCTCCCTCCCCAAACAGCCCCATTCAAGGCTGACTCTTCTATTTCAATAAATAAAGAGTATACTGCAAAAAATATTCAAATGTGAATTTTTTGGGATGACTTCGCCCCCTTTCCCCGCTTGACTATACCACTTTGAGCACAGTATTTCTAGATTTTCAAGTTTGAACATGTCTCCCATTTCAACGATTAAAAACTTCGATTTCTCAAAAATTTTAGTAAAGATTTTGCTCAAAACTGCGAGGTTGTTGCTGGTACCGTCGTCAAGGGGTTCTATCGGGTTCGTAATTCATCCTAAAAAAAAATTCAAATTTAATTAAATGTTCGAGTTTTTTCTGTTTTTTTTTGTTAATTTTGCAACGTATAATTTTTATGGAATGAGTGGAGGGGAGGGGAATGTCTTCGGGAAGAACGAGTAAATAAAATTTTTTTCTGCTCAAATTTTTGGAGTCTTAATTTTAGACTGGAATAGGTGAAATTTCGTTGGGTTTTTGAAAAAATTGTAAAATCGATCCACCCTAATCACCGAAGCTCTACCACCAAGCCAACACACAAGGCACGGGGGGGGGGTGATCTCAAAGGAAGAATGAGGTTTTCATCAAGGATTTTTTCAGTTTGTGGTTTCAAGTGATCCGAACGTTTGAATTTACTTTTATCGCCATAACCAATTTAAACACGACAGAAATTAATACAAATTTTTAAGAAATTACGCAGCTCAAATGGGCTAGATCGGAGCCTTTCAAGGCCCTCAAATTGACGTCTATCCTCTCATAAACCCTCCGAGAAATTTGCAGAATAAGACGAAATACATGTTTAGAATCATGTGATATTCATCTTTGAGAAAAATGACTGAAATGTGTGACTAACAAAGGCGTAGTATTTTGTAATTTTCGTCTGATTCTTACCCTACACGCTCTCCCCGAACCCCCCGGGACGAATGATGTATTCTGTTTATGAAGTCAAGACATCTCATCACATTTGTACGATTTTTCTTACGTAATCTCAAACCTAATAATTTACTCAATTGTAATAAAGTCTTATTTAAATAATCGAAAGATCGGATCAATCTGTCTATTCTATGGAAATAGTCATACGCACTACATCATCGAGTGTAGGAGTTCGCGTACAAATAACAAAATATTCAATTCGAATAACGTAAAAATTCAAATTTTACCATTACGATATACTCGGGACATAAAAATACTTTCCTATACCTATCACCTACCCACCTACGATCAATGAAAAAATATATACCAACGAGTGTAGGAAAAAGAGAGAGAAATAAAAAATAGAAACACCGTGACCAGAATAATATTACGTACAAATATTGTCAAAAAATTCACGCGCACGAGTATCTCTCGTGACCAAGGACATATGAGATCGTTCTGGTACACTGATCCGAGCATTGCGATGCAATTTTTTTTATTTATTTTTTTTTTTTTTTCACCCAATACACTGTACGTCGACGATGAGCGGTCTAATCTAGCAGAAAATACACCATCAAATGGTTCTCTAATTTTTTTTTTTACATAATGCAAAAGTATGTATCTTTATCAGCATGTAAAAATCGATCAGACCAGACAAGGGACGCACGTTTGTTGATATTCGCCTTCGTGCATAGATCGTATACGTAGACCGATAGACAATTGATAATTTTCATGCTTTCATTTACGTTAAAATTTAAATATGCACGTTGATTGAGGAAGTAAAAGCAGACTCGAATGTAGGCAAATTCACCACATAAACACAATAAGCCGGTGCGGCACGGTACAGTGTGGTGGTACCGGGCCGAGCTGAGATAATATCTTCACCACAAGTACATCATTCTATGGAGTACCCATAAATCTCGAAAAATTTTCTCCAATTTCCGGAACAAAACCTCACACTCGCACACATACATACGTACGTAAGTTAAGTTGTAAAAATTAAAAAAGAAAAAAAAAGAGCAGAAAAAATATAATACCACCGTTTACGTAATAATCATTGACGAAAAAAAAAATCTCCTCGTTATGCAATATTGTCGTCGTCTGTCTGGTGCAGCTCTGATTAGACCATGATAATTAAGACGAAATGAGAAAGAGAAAAAGAATAAAGAGACTCGACACCCGACACATATCGCACACCGATGCGACAACTTGCCAAGATAAATCTTCTTCTTATCTTATGGCTATGCGTATAAATATGACAATACGAGTAAATCCTGAAATGCACCGGTGATGACCGATCGACCGACAAAATATAATTATTAACGGAACTGCAGATGACAGATGTTAGCGTGGAATTATGGTTATGTCGAGAAGAAGCAGGATGGACACCGCGATCATACTCATTATGCTATTAGAATTCCAAATACAGACAGCAGGTGAGCTATGTTTCATTCAGGAAATTTATCTGCGAGTATTTTTTCTGTTTTTTTTTTCTGTTTTTTTTTTTTTGTATTTAAAAGTATCGTATACTTCGTCGATTCGATGACACAATAAAGTATCCGGTCTATATTTCGCTATGTTACATCTTGGAGCGTCACGTCGTCATTCGTCTGGACTTGTTGGTATTATTCTATCTCTTTATTCCTTATTTTTTTTTTTTTTATTTCCTATAATACTGATTTTTTTGTTTTTTTTTTTGTTTTTGAAAATGCAACTTATTATAGAAGTATTTCCGTAATTATATTATGAAAAATATGAATAAAATTCTTATTACGGTATAAACCGTAAGTATCTATTATTGTGTAATTTATTCGTCATTCTTTAACATTATCAAGGTATATATATATATATAGTATTTCGTATTTGCCCTATATTTAAATTTATTGGCCGAGTTGGATGACTCGACTCGATAGTTGTCTGAAGTATAGGCCTACTTCCGAGAGATGTTACGATTTACGAGTATGACCAATAGTTCGATTTTGTGTTACGTTAATCGACTTCGATGATCGTTTTTATGACGCCGCTCGTGAGAATTGTTTCGATGAGTGGTTACTTTATACTTGGTATAATTTTCACCCATGAGATAGATATACGTAATGTAAGCTCTGTAGTACTCTTTTGTATAAAATTCTTCTCGAGATGGTATAAAATGAGGGGAAAAAACATCGCAATGCGTTGCTTTTTGAGCCTGATTTTCCGTAAAGTAACTACGAGAAATGCGGATTGTCCATTCATGGAATAAAAAGAGTACCGTGAAATTCCAAGTGAAAAATTTTCATTGAAACATGCTCGCACATGTTTGAAATTTTCAAAAAAGCCAACGCGCTAATTTTCAAAAAATTCTTATTAATGGGTCGGTTTTCAAATTTTGCATATTTACTATTTAATAAGTGGCTATAAAACTATATTAATGTAGTACGGAATCCTCTCGGTGTTTTTTTTTTTTGGTCTCAGGTACCCCCTTTCCAATTAATAAGATTAATCGAAATTGATAACATTAGAATCGTTGTCATACGACTATGAGGTCAGATTTTCCATCCGATCTGCATCAAGGACAAAAACATTTCATTATTATGAACGATAGAAGGGACTAGCTTTCATTTTCTATAAATCAAGTTTTCTTCCCCCCCCCCAACAAGAATTTAAATTATAATATACTAACTCTATTAATTTTTATCATGAGAACGAAGAATGGTAATATTGTTGGAAAATTACCGATAGCTTTACCTTACCAAATGCCTACTGACATAGTAGGCAGAATTATGTACCTATCCGTATGGAATGAATTTCAATAACCTTTTTTGATTACACGTTACTTTAGTACATTACATCTCAGTAATGAACTACAGACAAACTTGACCATTACCAAATCGAATAATCTCCAATCTCGATCGCAAGTATCATCAATGTCGAGACATGCAATTATTTTGTAAGAATTTAAACGCCTCGCCTCGTGTAAAAATAGAAACTAAAAATAACAGCTTGGCTGAAAAGTGACCATTGCATCAACATCGTACCAACTCTTCACTATATAATTTATCGCTATAGACAAAGAATCACTTTCGATGAACACACAATCACACATAGATATATCTAAATACTACGCATTCTGTAACTTGTCGGCTCAGCACGATTAAAATATTCAAAATTCAACATATAGATACCCACACACTTGGGACATTGTACTACTATCTATTTGACATGAGAGAAGATTCTTTCTCGTTATAAACGTAGTATACGAGTGAGTATTACACAATACAATGCGAATAGACTAGAGTCACACCTATAAGCATAGTATATACGATGATGGGGTACAGTAATAAAACATTGTATCAATTTTATTCTCGTCTGTTGCACCGGTTGTTGTGGTTCCATTTGTGAAAAGAAGTTGGTATATTTTGAAATTTAATTTAATTTTACATTCGAGTATATAATATACGTACTTTCATACATAAATAAATGACGGACGACTCGAGGAACGACGACGATGTTTTAAAACTTATGTAACTATAGCTATCTCGAATGTAAGAGTAATATTATTGTGGTAAGTGGTATTAAATGCTCGATTATATAGTAAATTCGATTGCGGCTAGATAGTCAACGTTGATTAATAATATATCGATGGGTTTCATTTTCATTTTTTATTTAATCTACGAAAACCACATACATAGGTCCGTTTCAGGTAAATAGTTCAGGTTTCCGGAAACACTGAAAAAAAGAGCAGCACTGTGAGATGATTTTTCTCAAAATAACGAGTAGCAGAGGCGGAAGTCGATATTAGAATGAATAGCTGAAACTCTTTAAATACATATTTAGCACCCTTTACCAAAGCTACGCACAAAGTTTTAACTCGCTAGATCAATTTTAAGCGGAGAAATTTGCACTAGGAACTTGAAAAATTGCGAAATCCACCAAAAAAACTACTTTTTTCGAGCTATAAAGAGGTGCAATCGGATTGAAAAATTGAATCCCCCCCCCCATAAATACATTTAGTATCCGAACTAGATCTACAAATCAAATTTCAAACGTCACAGCTTAATTTGGAAGGGATATATGCGAGAAATGGCCTTTTCTCATGGTCAAAAAGGGAACCTCATTTTACTACTCCAGATTGGCGTAGGATGTTGATTTTTGAATTTGTTATACAACTTTTGACTCCTTATTTATTGATTTAAAAATGAATTATTTTGGTGATTTTTGCTCCTTAGCCCCCTCCCCCAAACTTTCACATGATTAAATTTCGAGCTAAAGCCATCTCCCCTCCACTCATGTACATCTAATCCGACGCCTATTAAAGACTATAGGTCGAGTTTGAACAATTTTGGTTGGTATTAGGAGAGAGAGGGATAGTATTGAAATATGCACGCAATTTCACAAGCTAAAAAAACTAGCCGTATACGGCACAATTATGAAGAAAACTGGTTCATTTGGGGAAATTTTCAGGCTAAAATTCAAGTTTAGTATGTAAAAAAAAAGGGTATACGTGAATTTTCAAAAAAAATCGAACAAGTTTTACACATTTTTATAATAATGAAACCGGTTTATTTCGAAACTAGTTCGTTTACGCCAATTTTTACAATCGGATTCGTGTTCAGTATCTTTAAAAAAAGTCAGTAGGTCTACGAATTTTCAAAAAAAAAGTCAGAAAAAATTTCTTCAATGAAACTGGATCATCTCGAAACCGGTTCATTTCAAGCATTTTACGCTGAAATTCGAGTTCAATACCTCAAGACATAAAAGTACGCAAAGTTTCAAGAAAAAAAAACGGATAAAATTTATGAATTTTTATAATGAAACCGGTTTACATTAGAACAGGTTTTTTTACGTCAATTTTCGTACACAGAGTCGTGTTCAGCATTAAAAAAAAACAATATGTAATTTTTCCGAAAAAATTGGAAAAATTTCTACAATGAAACTGGTTCGTGGAAAAACTGGTTCACACTGAAGTTCGAGTTCTGCAGCTTGAAAAATAAGAGCATACAAATTTAAAATAAAAAACGAACAAAATTTATATACTTTTAAATTGAAACCGGTTCCTTTGCGTTAATTTTCATAAAAAGATTCCTTTTCAGCAAGTTTAAAAAGGCAGTATGCGAATTTTCCCAAAAAAATCCAAAAATTTTCTATAATGAAACCGGTTTAACTCGAAACCGGTTATTTTTCGGAGATTTGCACACTAAAATTCGAGTTTAGTAGTTCAAAAAATTGGAGAACGTAAATTTTCAAAAAATCGGATCAACTTCATACAGTACATTTCTCATTTCTACGATGAAACCGGTTTCCATTTCGAAACCGGTTCCTTTACATGAATTTTCGTAAGCAGATTTTTGTTCAGTACGTCGAAAAAACGTGAAGTATGTTCTATAATGAAACTGGTTAAACTCGAAATCTGTTCATATTGGAGATTTTTACACTAAAGTTCGAGTTCAGCAGCTCAAAAAATGGGAGTGCGCAAATTTTCAAAAAAAAAAACTAGATAAAATATATTTTCAAAACAAAACCGGTTTCTTGAAGCCAATTTTTGTGAACAGAGTTGTGTTCAGCACCTCGGCACTACGCAAATTTTCCAAAAAATCAGGAAATTTCCTACAGTGAAACTGGTTCAACTCAAAACCAGCGGAACTCGAAACCGGTTAATTTAAGAAATTTTCACACTTCTGTTCGAGTCAGCTGTTCGGAAAATGAGGGTACGTGAATTTTTAAAAAAATTACATAAAATTTACACATTTCTAGAATAAAACTGGTTCGTTTTGAAACCGGTTCCTGTGCGCCGATTTTCATGATCAGATTCATTTTTCAGCGCATTGAAACAAGGCAATAATCCAGATTTTCCAAATTATCGAACAAAATTTCTATAATGAAACCGGTTTACCCGGGAATTGGTTGATTTGCAGGAATTTTCACGAAGTTCATTGGAATAATATCCAGAAAATCGAGCCAAAAATGACTCATAGTTTGGAAAATGTAGTTGAGCGATCACAGAAGCGCGTGAAGTTAAAATTTTCGTACGAAGCAAATTAAACGTAAATATACATCGTATTTTTAGGCATTGTAAATGCCCACGCAAAGATTCCAAGTACAAAATCGATTGACATACGTAAAGATCCATTTACTCTCGTAACTACTCGTATATTGAGCAATTACTAAAATTACATACGAACATGCCTAGCGCATACCAAGCATATACATAACTTTATCGAGGTGATAACTCACTAAATAGTTTATCTGGAGTAACAGGAAGCATCGGATCGATAAACTTTTCTAAATAATTACTCGAAACTACATAAGTATAGGTAGCTTGTTGCTTGTACATACATCGATCGAGATTACCAACTGGTACATTGTTTCATCACATTGCAAGAATAGTTGTCGCGTGTACCGCAACAAGATCGATGATGAAGATTGTGCGAACCTGTAAGAAACTAGTCTACACGAGGCCGAGGTTCGGTAAAATTTCTACCTTTTCGTGGGATTTTTTTCTCCATTCGGTAAAAAAAATATATATATATATATACATGTAAACGTTCAAGACTTCTTGAGCTTCTCGACGTGAATGAATATAATAATAAAAGAATGGGCATCGGGCAGCATAATCGTCGAATATTAATCACACTGGTAAATTTTGAATTTCACTCGATGCTCGAACGAATCGCGTCCATCTAGCTGACGACAAAAGAATATATATACTTTTATACTTTTCTAACAGCAGTAAAATCACCGCTATTGAGATCCGCTAGCATAGGTATAGGGTCTGATTGGGTACCATACACAATTCCAACATGATCAATGTATCGAGAGAGAAATTTAATCGTGACGTGTTTTAGGATGTTTTAAAAATTCGGATGCTGCTACGTGACCACAAGACGAACGCGTCACCTTCATGTCTCGTATCTATACGTCGCGTCGATCGCTCGAATATTTGCAAAATATTCGTAATTACGTTAATTTTTCACGTGATACATAACTATAGCATATATAGCGAAAGTGAAGATTACGCGATTTTCACCGTACGTAGACCTAGACGGTATTGTGTTTTTTTTTTTTTTTTACAATTGATTCGAATGAGTCAAAATACCCGAGTGAGTAAGTATACAGTACCTACTTACGTTTAATGTACCCATACTTGAACCGGTTTACCTTACCTACTAGTTTAATTGCGCGTTTGTGGAGCGCTGCATTTCGCGTTACAAGGGCAACATTCCGAACAGACAGAGAAAGAGAACGAGAACCTAAGTACTATTATGAATTGCATTATTCTGCATAATGATTTTATGCATTTCTAATGCCGTTTCCATTAGATTTAAATTTAGTCGAATGATAATGAAAAATTACAATTCGTGTTCATCTGTTCAAATTACACGCTTCAAAGATATGAGTATATTTCAATAATGACTAGTCAGTCGATGGCACTGGTACCGGAGTTACTATCTAAATATGGGAATGACATATTATTTAAAAAATCCATGAACTTGGAAAATTATTTTTTGAAACGTCCAAGCACCTGCATCAAATGGCAATTCACGATATACTCGTAGTCCTAAGGTCTGCTAGAAATAGAATATGAAATCGTTGGTTTCTTCAATTGAAAGTCATTCTAGTCTTATGACCAGAAACCTTTGTGGTTTTAATACCAATAGTTTCAACATCATTTAAAGTATCAGCCAAAAGGGAAAAAATTCAAAAAATAGACACAAATGGTCCTTTCTTCATTCCTATTCACGATGGTTAAGAAAACTGCTATATAAATAAATTTTTAACCGACCATCAGTACTTAGACTTATCCATATCAAAAAATCCATACACAGAAATAAAATCTTGATCTTGTTCATGTAAAAAATTCTAGCAAAGGTGCTGGACCAGGGCGTTTCGATTTCCGCATTTCTTTTTGTTTTTGCTTTCTGGGAGTTGCAAAATCATGTATGAGAGGATAGAAATAGCATATTACGAAGCAGTACCAGATCGTTGAGGTGGGGTGCTGGAAAAAGATGCAAATGGCTAATTGAACCTAGGGGCCTCAGCAGGCTCGAACGTAAGGGCGAGGAGCAGAAAAACGATTGGGCATCAAAAGCTATTCCATGGACGAAAAATATGAATTTTCTGCAATCTTGATGTACAAAAAATTGCATAAATTTACATTTTGATGATTGAAAATACAATTTTTTTTCAAAATTTATGTACTTTTGCACACAATATCAAATTTCAGAATTTGCGAGCACTAAAAATTGCAATTCATCTCTTAAACTATCATTTCGGACTCCAATTTGATAAAACAAGGAGCTCCATGAAACCCATCCCAAGCAGACGAGGACTTGCGATCTATCACTAATCAGTAAGTACGATTATTACTTTTTTGAATTATTCATTTATTGTTTTATCATTTTCGTGGATCTCTTGTTTGGATGATTTTAAATTGCTTTCAAACGGTATTCTGAGTGAGTACGAATTGTAAATAAAAAAAATTCTCCTAAATTTGGATTTTTTATTGCGGACAATTGCGCTTGATATTTGGGCCTTTATGAGCGAATTACGTTCAGCATATTATTTTGAATGCACAGAACATATTTCAATCTGATTTTCTGTCACACTGTAAATGAAAATCAGCATTTTATCGTGGACGGTCTATCAGTCTACAATGGATGAAGGTAGGGGGGGGGGGCGTAGGATCTTCAACAAAATCCGTTTTGGACGTCCTAAAAAACCATTACGACCCCTCCTCATTGGTGATGTCAGATATTAATTCTTATTTTACCATCAATAACCAAAAGGAATTACTCGGCTCGATACTAACCAAAATCACTCAAATTCAGCTAATAGGCTTCGATTGGCGGCAGAAATTATATTTTGGAGTGGGGATGACTCAGGGTAAGAATTCACTTACGCCCAAATTTAGAGGAGAGGGTGCTGAGAGCGTAAAATAGCAAGAATTATTCTTGTTTAAGCCAATCGTTAGGCAATCAAAAGTTGTATAATACATGCAAAAAATTAGCATCCCAGGTCAATTAGGAGGGGAGATATGAGGAGGTTTCTCTACTTTGACCTTGAAAAAGGGCTCCTCCTGAGCTGTAGTCTTAGTAGGGACCATAGATGTGCCTTATGGGGGTTTCGACTTTTCAAACCTATTGCACCCACTCACAGCCCTGAAAATGACTGGTATTTGGGTTGGTTTTTCCAATTTCGAGTTAGTTCCTCGCATAACTCTCCTTCAAATTGAGCTAGGAAATTGAAATTTGGTATGTTGATTCAGTAAGGATGTTAGGTGTGCCTTTTGGAGATCTCGACTTTTCAGCCTCATTACACCCGCCTCATAGCCCCAAAAATGTATTTTTTTGCTAGTTTTTCATATTTTTTGAGTTTGTTCTTTGCATCCCCCCTCCCCCATTGTTGTAAGAAGTTGACATTTGGTATGTAGATTTAGAATAGGTTCTAGATGTGCTTTCTGGTAATGTCGAGTTTTAAGTCCCATTGCAACCTCCACACCCCCCCCCCCATTCGAAAAAAAAACATCTTTCAATTCACGTAATGATAATATTTTTCGAGAATGGGGATGAAACTGCTTTTTTGGAATTTGTATTTCTCATACCTACCCTGTGAATTAAAATAGGAGGTTGAAATTTGCTATACGGATTGAGTAAGGATCCTAGATCTATAGTTTAGGAGGGTTCAACATTTAGTCCAATATATAACTGTATTGTGATGAACTGCCTCCTTCGAAAAACCGTCGCTAATTCAAATTTACGTATAGATTCAAATTTTGTAGATGATTCAAGAGATCGTAAATCAACATCGTGTATCGTCACTTTGCTTTTTGGCAATACTGTCAGCTTCATGTCAAAATAAAAACAATAAGTTATAGCGTTACGTTCCGGCATAGCTGAATTTATTGCATTATGCAACGTATCAAAACAAGTTGAAGAATGGAGACATTTTTTAACGAAAATTACAATTTCATGCGATACAATTCCAGCAATAAATTGTGGCAGCTACGTCGAAATTACGATTGCAACGACCTCTGAACGTAGAAAAACGAGATACATCGACCTATCATACCATTACACGTGAGAATTATGGTGCAATAGAAACAAAAATACACCAGGATAAAATGGTTAGGGAAGGTTTTTTTAGCTGATTGTACTCGGTAAAGGTGCGATATTAAACATATCCAAAATCCTCAATAATCCTACTGTCCCATCTTCCCTTTAAGAATTTTTTTTGGTAGAGCCAAGGCCCCACTCGGAATGACTTTCTTGTAAAATTATTCAACATAACAAATCGGTCAGCATCAGCACCCTTTTCGAGTCATCACCACATCGGGTACTGAAAAATAATTACAAATGTAATTCTTATCTTCGAGCAAAATTCTTCCCAGCTCTAGCCTCTCCCCCTCAACTACTTTGCACCAATACACAGCCTTGCTTCACTTTCGCTTCGAATATATTGAAAAAAAAATTCATGAATTCAAATTTCAGCCCAGAACTCAGCAGGGTACTCGCAGATAAATTCTCGTTATCAATCTCCCAAACAAAAAAGAAAAAAAAATTAAGGTTAATCCTACTCGTCGAACGTTGATTGTCGGTGTAAATAAAGCTCTTTCTAACAATATTATTAATCATTATCTATGCATTCCTTTTGGTTTTTATTGCCTCAAGCACTCGATTTCGATTTATGTCATGATGATTCACGCGGCGAATCGTTTAACGATTTCATTTTTCTCATCGAATTCTCTCTTCGTCTGCGTCTCCGCCAATGCAAATGCATACCTACCTATCTACCTTTATATATAAAATATATGAAATCGTACACTCGCATCGAAATTATTGTCTTTCCCTCCGCTACTTCGCCATTCCTCGCATTTGTTTCTCTTTCTCTCCATCATTTCTCCGCGGTTCTTCGAATACAAACAACGATTATTTGCGAACGCGATGGATCGTATTTTGTGGTTAATTTTCAAATTTAAATGCTCGAATGTAGGTAGGGTAAAGGGTATAGAGAGGTTTAGGTACATTACCATATTGTTGGTTTTTCAACCCGCAAGGCGGCCACGATGAGATGTTCGAAACGCAGCGGTGTTTTATTATTTTATTGCTCGATAGGTTCGTTTGGTATTGGTTTAATGCATTAGGTATTTTTTTCAAGTTCTCGATGTTGTAAATTTTGTGGAAAAAAAAATACCAGATAGCTTGTTTCTTTATGGTATGAAAAAGTTTTATTCGTGGGGAAATCTAGAGAGATACTTTGCATTTAGCATGCGAATTAACGAGAAACAAAAAGGTGAAGGTGGTAAGATAATGGTGAATGCATAAGAAGGGGGAACAATCATTCATTAACCGATCAGTATAGGTACAACCAAAATACGTGAGCGAGAGGAAGAAGGCACATATGATCCAAAGATATTCACCTATTCTTCAAATTTTTCAACAGGTACCAAATTAGATAGCAATAAAACACTCGGTATGAGTAAAATGTACGTACATTAAACTCCTCATACCACATAGTAGATGAAAATACCTTCAATATCCGGTAACAGTAATAACAACAACAACAACAGCAACAACAAAAATGTATACTCTCAAGTTTACGGAACACTATTGAATTGATGCTAAATCCGAACCTACATTGAGAGAAAGATAGTAGTTAGGAAATTCGAGTAATTCGAACCACGCATCATTAAGATGCTCTTGTTCATTGTACAAATCTCGCTCAAGATTCCCACATCGATGAAATCCCCTTTCATGAAAGTAGACTACAAAATATAGCCAGTTTGGATACGTAACTCACACTTACCATCAATCTACCTATCTACGTATCTAGATACTATGTACTATAATAGTAATTAACAAGCACAGAGCACTTGATGCATCTGGCATACCATCAACGAAGAACAATCACACCCAAAAAGAGCGGACTATTGATGCGTGAAAAATTGACCGCAGTATAATTTTCGGCTCGACTTGGAGGCTAAATAACTTCCTGAGTTTACCGGCCAACACGTCCGTCCGATCGTGATTCGCGTCAGTCATCAAGTAATAATTACGATTAATACAAAATCACGATTCAAAATGACATAACTCGTAGCTCGCTATCGAGTTAACAATAGAATTGCTAATTACTCGGAACTGCGAAACTGACGATGCCCCAGCCAACGCCATACGACCAGCTGCTCTGCTCGAGAATTCGCAATTTCGTCCGAGCCGAGTATGACCACGAATCAAATGATCTTTTGCAATGATAAGGTAAGAATAAAAACAATTTAAATACTGTACACGCAATACCATCATTAGACGTTGGCTGGTTAAGTGTAATTATCTTATATGCAGCAGTAGGTTAGGTACCTCTTTTTCTTTCGTCGTCGTCGTCGTCGACGACAAAAGTAAATCTGATTTAAAAACGTGTTTCGATTCGTTTAAAATTAGTTTACCTACGTGGTATCTGCAGTCGACCATTTAATGCACTCGACAAGGTACAGCATCGGCATGATCTCGTCTCGTGGTAAAAAATTGCATCGGTTCAATAGTCTAAATTTTTCTAAAATTTTTTTTTTTTTTTTTTTTTTTAAGCGTCCAAAAGAAAAACAAGAACATAGGAGATTCGTGGTAAAAAATTGCATCGGTTCAATATTCTAAATTTTTTTTTTTTTTTTTTTTTTTTTTTAAATATTAAGCGTCCAAAAGAATAACAAGTACATAGGAGATTCGTAATGATTTTTATAAGTAGAAAATTACAATTGACAAATTGCGACCAATTTTTAGCTTATATTAAAAAAAAATCTACATTCAAGTTTCAGTATCTCAGATTTATTCAGACACCCCTTGACTGGAAATAAAATTGAAAAATTTAGACAAATTGCTTAAAAGCCTATTTCTAGGGTAAAATAAGATATACACCAGAACTGAGAAGCCAACCTCGCTGCTCAAAAATTTGAGCTTTTGAGCCCATTAAATTCATTTCTTTTCGATATGATAATTGCCATTAAACTTGCCCGATCGACTTGAAATTCTTATGGTAGACAAAAATCGATAATAGACTGATAGTCGAAGATTTCATGTTCTAAGATTTTGGTTTTATGCAGCTTTCCTCTAAAATTCTAAAAATTAGAATAATGCTTGATTTTCAACGATTTTTTTTTAATATTTTAATTTAATTTTCACATATGTTTCACGATTTTTTTTGTGTGATTTTTGATTGATTTTTGTTTTTATGTCAATTTTTTACGCAATTTTCGATAATTTTAAATGATTTTCTTTTTTTTTCGTAATTTAGGTCAATTTTCACCTAATTTTCAAATAATTTTTCGTCATTTGTAATAAATTTTCGACGACTTTTACGACTTTTTTAATATTTTTGATCAATTTTCTGGATTTTTAAAAGCACTTTTGTAATTTTTTGACCATTTTTAATTTATTTTCAATGATTTTTTTCGTAAATTTTTTACAAATTTCAACCCATCTTTATCATATTTTTACAAAATTTTCGATGATTATCAACCAATTTTCTCATGTTTGGAATCAATTTTCTACACTTTCCACACACTTTTCATAAAATTTAAACCCGATTTTCGATGATTTTCAAAAAATTTTTTAATAATTTCGAACAGTTTTGATATATTTTTCGACATTTTAAAATGATTCTTGATCAATTTTTCGCGCTTTTTACTCAGTTTTGTCGAATTTTTTACAAAATTTTCGACGATTTTCAACGACTTTTTTTGTAATGGAGATAAATTTTCACCTATTTTTCAACGTTTTTTCACGATTGTTGATCCATTTGCAGCACTTTTTCTCCATTTTCATCAAATTTTTACAAAATTTTTGGCGATTTACAACGATTTTTTAAACATTTCGGCTAAATTTTCACCAAATTTACATTTCTTTATGATTTTTGATGATTTTTTCCCATATTTTAGTTCAATGTTCACTCAATTTTTAATATTCTTTCGCGATTTTTGATCAATTTTCCGCATTATTGTGGCATTTTTTACGCATTTTTGCCAATTTTACACTCAATTTTCACCGATTTTTGCGATTTTTTTCATCATTTGAATCAAATTTTACCCATGTTTTAAAATTTTTTTCGTGATTTTTGGTCAATTAAAAATTTTTTTTTCGTCCACTCCTCACCCATCGACAGCATCTACTGTGAAGCAGGCGAGTTGCCCCTCGAATTTAGATTTCCTTTAGTTTTAAACAAATTCCTCTTATCAGCATCTTCCAACCCATCCAATCCGGTTAGAAAAATAGTCAAAAACTATCTCGAA
>FIZR01018293.1:0-13027 GCA_900060175.1 Ferrisia virgata
AATCTACGTATAGATATTTTTATTTTCATCATAGCATTAAAATTTTTTTTTTTTTTAAAGGGGGCGACATAATTTTGAATTCCTCAGGGCGGCGATTTCCTTACCACGCTACTGACACTTACATTTTCTAACACATCAAAGGAAATTTAAATCCTGAAAGTGGATCGTACATTTTTGCCTCATGTTGAAATACAAATGAAAATATTTAGATATTGAGGAAAGGCTTGTATCAAAACTAGTCGATACTTGACTTACATGAGAGTAAAGTCACATCCAAGGGAGGAAACTTTTGGACCTCGGCTTCTTTAGAAATTTTTTTGAAAAATAAATTTGGAACCTACCTTTTTGCGGAATGAATTGATCTCAACATGTAATAAAATTTGGAATTTAGAATTCATCGATGCATCAGAGCACCGGGTTTTGACCCTCTATTACTCTTATATTTTATAAAAAGTTTTCCCTCGCTTCGCTCGGGCGTTATTCTATCTTTCATTTCCGAAAGCAATTTGTTGAAAATTCTTCTCAAGTGATAATTGTAGCGTGACGTTTTCGTCCTTTATTTTTTTCAAATGGTGATAAAGAATGTTTTGGCTCTGGTGGCAAAATATGCAAAACCGTCACTGGTTGAAATTGGAAAAACAGTAAAGTTCCAGAATAGTTCAATGATGGCGAGGTGTAATTATGACTCGACTGCAGCCCTCAATTTGCCAAAAATCGTCCAGTCTTTGTCGCAAATGCGATATAAACGCATTAAAATTTGAATAAATAGGCATGAGAAAATTTCAGTTTCAAAAAAAGAATTGTTATTTAAATTTTTCCTAACCAAAAATGTACGTTTGTACGTGCTAAGTAAATTTTTTTAGCTATGAAACTTGCTTTTTTGCAAAGTTTTGGGAAAATTTAGTATTTAGGCTACTCAATAAAATTTTTAGAAATCAGTTAGAAATTTTGAGAAACTCTCCTCCCCCCCCCCACCTGAGCACATTGCTTCGGAAGACCATTGATTAAAAAACCACGCAAGTATAAGGATTACAATTAATAGAAAAAGAAAAATGTCAGTTTAACATTCACAGCGTACCATTCACAAAGAAAATTCTCACTTCTTCGTATCTCAACTCTGCTTTGCCTTACATCTCGTCAGCTATCAAAATTTCAATATAATCTGTACCTTTATATAAAAAAAAAAAATGCTCCATTTTTGTTGAAATTATTCATAATCTACAACTTTTTAGATAATATGTACTCGTTGAAAACTGTACTACCCCTTTTCCAACGGTTCCATTTTACTTATCAGTTGGGTATGATAGGTGCATCAGTATACAATCACTCAAATGAAGATTATAAATCGCGTTACCTTTTTGGTGAATCGAAAAACATAAACGATTTTTTAATAAGTAAGTATTTTCATTGAAGAAAACTTCATATGCACATAAGATAAATATACGTCGCATTATCTCATTAGCGTCAAATAATTAATTACTACATACGAGCAGCACGAGTACTAACTGAGCACAACTTACACCATAAAATTTCAAAAATTTACCTACTTTACTGCGTACAGGTAGCTATGTGTAGGCCTATACGATTCAAGTATGCTCGTATAATCTACCGCTTATACAAGAAGCCGCTCGCGTCTTGATAACCGGTTCACAGCCAATTCACTGAAAGTGACAAAATGAATTTACATTCGCTTAATGAATGTAAACGCGAATGATATACTTAATATATACACGTAGGTATACAAGTATTTACACGTGCTATGTGTTATGGCCGGACCTCATAGTGAATAGTCGACTCCGCCCATTTTATTTTTATTAATCTGTAATAACTCGCTGCACACCTTCCCTTTATGATACTATACAAGAAGTGCATTTAAAAACACAAGCTCCGCCTAATATCACCCTTCTGTGCAAATGTGAATTGTATATGCGTTAACTACCATTATGCATTTTTTTTTTTTTCATTCACTCATTCATAGTCATGTATAAGTATAAGTTGGAGTATAATTTCTGCTGCAAATGCTTTGGAGAGGATCTAAATATAGGTACCAGGTATTTAAGTTGAATTGATTTTGAAAAATCGTGGAAAATTGGTATCACATAATTGATCACATCAGATCTCAATTTCATCAAGTTCAAAAAAAGAAGAAAATAAACAGAAGAAAACATAGGTAGGTGTCGTAGGAAGTATAATCATGCACTCTAATAGGCGAAGATGGAAAAAAATGGTGAGGGGGAAATGCTTCAGCCTTCACCCTTTCTTTACTCCCGAAAAAAGTGGAAATTCACTGTATAATATTTTGCCAAACATCAACAGCGAAAGGCATAGACGGATTTAGGGTGGGGAAGGAGGGGGGCTAAGCGGTACTCAGATGTTGAATTAGTCCCTCCCTCCCACAAAGTTTTTTTGCTTATGATAAATATCTAACAAATGATTAAAAAGTTTTTGAAACCAATTGGATTTTTCAAAAATGTTCAAGATATAATGAAAATTGATGAAAATTGATGAAAATGTAGAAATTTTAGCGAAAACTTCAAGAAATGGGCCTTTTCTCCATTAAGAATTTATTTGTTTTCAAAATTTAAGCTTCTAATAACCGTCTTCTTTCCTCCTCCCACAGCAATGAAATTTTTAAATAGCTCAAATGTAAATATTCATTCCGTTGCCGTTTTGCTTACTATCCTGGGGGCTTAGCCCTCCCCCCCCACCAAATTACCCATCTTCGTTCATGGTGAAAGGTCTTAAAACTGTGCATTCATGAGCATTTTTAACTTCCAAAAATGGCATTTCGCTCTTCGTAGTCTTAAAACTTGTATCAGTTAATAAATTCAAATAAAAACATTTGAGGGGTTTAAACCCTCTCATGCCCACTTCACCATGTCCACCTATGTAATTAGTTTTTTTTTCGCAGAATGACTCATTTAATTTTTTTTTATCACCTCTTCTTTTTTTAGTATCGAAGCTCATTTTAAATAAGTATAATGTGACGAAAAATTATCACCAATAAATATATCCACGCTTGTATAAGTTTCTATCAGTTTAAGATTAAGAGAATGTGAGGTCAATGGCCTGGTGCCACCAACTTGAAGGTTCTTTTCAACTTCAACCCATCTCCTCCCTCCCAATTTTCTATGTTCATTTTACACAAGCAAATCAATTACTGAGCAAAATTTTGGTGCAACGGTTTTGAAAAAAAAAGTGTAACCAAATGATAAGATTCAATTATTGTAATGAATGTCAAATTTATGGTAATGATTGCCACGTTGACACGGATATGTCTTACGGCGGGGGAATGGGGGGGTTAGGTTCCTGAAAACGCAAAGTTTTTCATGTAACGTTTTTGCAGTGTTGCCAATCACAATAATTTTTGCGTGAAATTTCTCTAATAATTCCGAAGAATGGAATTTTATTATTTTAAATATGAAATTTTAGTGTTGAAAATGGGAATTTAGCATTAAAATTCAGGGTTGGGACCACTGCTTTAGATTTGGATGATTTTTGGACTTTATGTTAAAATGTTGACATGGATATGTGCAATTCAAAACATTGCTTATTGATAAAAGTTAAAATAATTAAAATAAAAATGATAAGAAAATTAAATAATGAAAAAAATTAAAAAATTAAAAATAAAAGAAATTCAAATGAAAATAAATTTTTAAATAAAACTAGGAATGAACTGAGTAAGGATGCTTTTTGGACATAATGTTAAAATGTTGACATGGATATGTCTTAGCTTGAGAAAACTCTTAATGAAAGATGAATACAGATGATTTTTGGACTTCATGTTAAAATGTTAATATGGATATGTCGAATTCAAAAAATTATAAAATGAAAAAAATTGACATTAAAATAATAAAAAAAATTAAATAACAAAAAAAAATGAAGAAAAATAAAAAATAAAATAAAATTGAAAAGATTAAACGCTTTTATTTTGAAGTTTTTGATACAAAACTCGCGATGGAAAATGATTATGAATTATTTTTGCACTTAATGTTCAAATGTTGATATGGATATGTTACTTTTCCATGATATAGAATTCTTCTCTAAAAGCAAAGAGTACTTAAATTTTTTGTACAATGGTTGCTCAAAAAATGACGATGGTTCCCCCACGCTCCTCCGATGAGAACCAGTCACACTAATTAGTTTATTGTCATTTTTTTGCACTAATTTATTGCCACTGCCGCACTTAATTCCTTACAGTAAACATTTTAGTACTATTCTCTTCCTCTCAATCATGCCTAAAAATCTTCCGAGATGAAGGATCACCACTTTTCATAACTTTATTTATATTTTTCTTCATCAGATACGAGTAAATATTCACATTGTTGTGGTATAGACATAAATAGGTGCCCAAACGAAGCGAGAGTTACGACCTACTGGACATCGTGTTTAACGAACTGAAAATTTTCTACATAGGTTGAAATCCTATGAACAAATTTTTTTTTTATTTAATTTCTGGTTGAAACAATGGTTTTATTTTTTAAAGCAAAGCTCGGACCATTATTAAAATTCAAAAAGACCCCCAAAGGAGAAACTTACTAAAACCATGATCTCCTAGCACTATTCTATGGATAAAATTTTTCTCTTTTTCTTCATGTTTTACTTCAATGGTAGAACTAGAAACTAGAAAAGCTTATCAATAAGTAAATCGTATCACGGCGATGCTCCGTTACGTAGATATGTAGATCAAGTAAATGGAAACGTTCTTCTAATCTCACAAAAAAAGTCACACGTTAATAAGAATAAATGAAATAATTTCGGAAATAAAGAGAAACGAACAGAAATTGATATTGGTGGTGCAAGTTTGAATCATCTTCCATAGTACATGGAGAAGTGTCCAAGATGTTTAAGATGTACTGATGTTTAATATTCCACAGAATAATAATACTATACTGGTTTGCCAGGTACAATTTATACAAGTAAATCATTGAATTCAGTACTAACTTGTATCAGTGGGTAAATATTTAGAGAGAAAGATTTGTTTCATTTTTCAGCTCATCTTTTGTTATTTTTAATTTTCACAATTGAGATGCGGGTTTGATAACTTCGTTCAACAATCAGCACACAGGTAGGATACAGGAATCTATATCATCTATACTGACCCGCATATAAAGAATTAAAAAGGGTACCTAACTACCTATATCTACCTATTATTGCAAAAAAATAAAACCACAACATCTTTTTATCCCATCAGACAGTAAACACCTTGCGTGAATATGTACCTTACCTACTAGTAGCTACATGCATACATTCTACAGCAGTACACCTACCTAGAATCGCAACAAAATTTTGTCAATTTGACAAATAACTGTAGGGAATAATCAGTAATTTAATTAAACTATGAACACTTGTTAGGTGGATGTAGAAGTCAAATTTTCTTACTGCTAAAGACGCGACAACAACCAAGTACTTACGATGAAGTATTACTGACGAAAAGGCAAAAAGAACACATTATGTAAACAAAATACTGCCCCAATGGAAATGTTACAGTAACACATAGACAGCTGTAGTATTCCTTGTGTTCTTGAAGTTTTTCTGTTTTGGATACCCATCAGAAAAAGTAATTTAAAATTTATCCCTTAAAAATTTTATGTTTGCATGAAGGAAAATTGGACGTAAATGACTAAAAATTAGTTTTTGAGAGTTTTCACAACAGGATCAGATTTGACAGATTTTGTACGCTACTTCATTTAATTCCTTTATTGTGAGGACAATGATCTGCTTAATGTCGTCGCACTCGTTCCAAAATAATATGCTTTGTTATATGTATAACGTGTATTTGGTGTAAGGTATAATTTTGACAACAACACAAAAATTCTTTCAAAAATGTTACCACGCACGTCATCACGAACATTGGCAAAATACAAACGAATGACAAAACTTCGATGAAATGTTATCCAACTTATTATTAATTTAGATATTCTCACGGTGAAAAAAAAAAAAGTAAACGTACAGAAAAACTAGTAAAATGCTGGATAAAAGAGATTTTCTATTTTCAGTTAGCTAGTAGTAGGAAGTACTTTATTTCTCCATTGTACAAAGAACATCATCAATATTTTACCAAAAGGTGCACTAAGTATGTACAGGATATTTTGTAATTCTGAGAAAATTTCACATCGCAGCACAAAATTCTGCCACGACGATGACGATTCAAATATTTCATATTTTCCAATTGTTACAATTGAGTTTAAACATCCTCACATAAATGACGTTTAAAACTACGGGCACGTTAAACCTTCTACAAAAAAAAATCACAAGGTCTAGTTAATTTATAACTCGACAACTCGACTGTAAGTATTCATTAGGGTGAATCGGAAAAAAAAACATACCTCCGATTTTAATCATTTTCGCCGAGGATACTTATTTTAAGCGGAGAAGATACCGTACTGAATTTGAGCCCAATATCTGAACGGGGAGGGAGGGTACTAGGGGGTTACTAGGGGGGGGGGGTCCTCAAAGTAGGTCATTTTCGAAAAACATGACGTTCTTCTCGATTATGGCTTGCTTAACTCTTTTTGAAACTTCTCACACAATATCTAAAAGGTGCGATTTGAGTTTCTACGTCTCTCTGACAGATTGGTAGCTCAAATGGATGCCAGTTTTAGGGATCAAAATGAGCTTTGAAAGTTCGCAGATCACGAAAATCAAATTTTCAACAGAGAAAATGCACAGTCTGCGATACTTCGATTTTGATGTAACTTAAATAGTTAGAAAGAGAGTATCAAAAAGTTTTTAAACTCAAATTTCCAGCTTGCTAAGTTTATTCTTCGATTTTTTATGAATTTTCAAAGGTTCTTCCTACAAATACGAACATATATTAGAAGTAACATTTTGTGCATGATTTATATTTGCAAACAATTCTTTGAAAATTCGTAATAAATCGAAAAATCAATTTAGAAAATCGGAAATTTTGATTTAGGGAGTTTTCGATACGCTCTTTTCAACCATCTAAGTTTCATCAAAATCGGAGCCTTGCAGATCGTGCATTTTCCCTGTTGAAGATTTGATTTTCGCGATCTACGAACTTTCCAAACTCATTTTGAACCCTAAAACTGGTATCCAATCGAGCCGCCAACTCAAATCGCACCTTTTGGATACTGTGTGTGAAGTTCATGCAGAGTTAAGTAAGCCATAATCGAGAAAAACTTCATTTTTTTCGTAATTGACAAACTTTTGAGAATTCCCTAACATCATCACCCGCTGAGATATCGGACTCAAATTTTTTATGGTGTCTTTCCCACTTAAAATAAGTATCCTCAATGAAAATGGTTAAAATCAGAGATATGTTTTTTCCCCACTCCCACCGCAGTATACATACGAACAGCATTTATTCAAATTATTCAGTGCTGCTACGAGTTACTCAACATTATACGAAAGTATATCTACTTAGTATTCATTCATAAAGAACTGATTTACAATATTAGATTCAACTGGCCTCCATTGTAACGAATACGGAATTTAAAATCAGCTTTTGTCACACGCAATTGTTTTTCTTTTTTGTTTCTGTCGAATAAAAAATTTCCATATCGATGTAAAATCATTTTATCACTTGTCCATTTTCTAGACTTACAATAAACGACGAACCTGTTAACAAACTCGAAGATTCAAATGGACCTCACAGTAAGAAAAAAATTACCAAATTTCATGATTGATAATTTCAGTTTTTTTTTCTCTCTGTGTTCATTCTCGATTGTATATATACGTATTTCAGAGGTGGAATTCCAAAAAAATACATAAAAACATTGATCGTCGCATGGTCCGTGTAGTACCTAGATATACTAACAAGTGACACAAGACCTGTTTCCAAGTTATAGGTACTAAAATGCAAACGTCGTTTCCATGACTGGTCACTTCACGGACAAGAGCCGCTTTTTTTTTTTTCATTGCCTACTTACTTAGGCGCAATGTTATGTGACTACAATATACGCGCCGAGGTACGTTCAAGCGAGATCTGTCATGATCAGGATGCTGCGACTACGTTAAGCGCCCTAGGTGGCGCCAACCCCGTTCGTTAGAATCTAATAGGATTCCTGTTTTCCCCCTTCTTCGACTTTGCTGCCGTACTGGCAACTTCTCCTTATTATAAAACAAAAGACAATAATAATTGTTTTTGCGGAGGGAATTTTTTGTTCGTCGTTCCTGTCTGCGGTACCCGTTCCTCGCATCCGTCAAACGTTTTAAATCATCTCGAAGACGAGAACGGAGCTACGATTTTTTTTTTTACATCAGTCGCCGAATTAGAAATCACCCGGGCGCTTACTATTTCCTTTCGAAAATTCCCTCGCGCGAGTTACTCGCAAAATTAATAATGGTACCTATTTTATTTGATAAGGATGTGGTTCGAGTTAAGAAAATATTCCTACATGCAACACGATTCGTATACAAACGTCGCATAATTTGTATTTATTGCGGGCTCAGTATTACCCAAAGTATGAGCGATTTACATTTCAGCTAAGATTTCAGGCTCCTTATTTTCAAAAATTCCGATTTCACCGATTAAAATTGTAAAAATATTCAGATCGGATTTTTTATTACACGTGTACATCCGAACCAAGATCGTCTGTAATCAACTAAAATTGGGCAATTAGTTCCTCGACTATGCACGATGCGATATCCTCTATTAAAATATTACTCAATATATCCGTTTGACAATTATATACCAAAAATTTATACACAGTACACATATCCCTTATCATTATGTTATTTATCAGATTATTTTTCCTTCATGACCTTGCGAGCAACAAGTGACATCCTCCATTAAAAACATCACAGAGAGAAACTTCCGTTGGTAGGTTCCTAGATTTATTATTTTTTTACACGAGTTCTTTCCATCTTTATATAGAATTTTATTTTTTATGATGTACACACACGCGCGACTAGGTACATAAATAATATATTTTTGTACCTGGAACAAAAAAAAAATAAGTACTAGAATATTCTCCTCGTATCTGAGATTCGTAATGATCTCTCTCTATGTAAAATTATTAAAAAAAGAGAAGATTAGGTAAATAGTGAAAACTTTTCCATTCAGTTTAAGGAGTTTCAAAATAAAAAACAAATATTTCTGTATTCAATCGAGACCACATTACAATGAATTTTTCAGCAATCTCATTGATACAGATGTAAAACAAAACGAACTACGCACAAAAGTCGATACTTTCTCGCGAATAAATTACACAAAAACAGATATTTCTTTTAGATTTTTTTTTTCATCGTCATCGAATTTTATTTCCAGCGTAAAATGCGCGTTATTCAATCACCGACGACAAGTTTGAAAAAAATGCGGGAAAAATAAACAAATAAAAAAAAAAAAAAAAACTCGCACCACATACATCTATGGTTTTCGTGATATCTGACCCATTCCGAGAAAGACGTCTTGCTCTTGATAAATTCAAGTTTCTGAAAATCATTCTTTCTTAAACTTGTTTTGTAATTAATAGATTTCACAATGCGTATTCGCTAAGACAAAAGTAAAATACCAATTCTACGTCTTTACAAAAAAAAATATGCCGCCAGTTTGTCACAATGCATTCTGCTTCAAGTTCATATGATATTGTTCTAAATCAAAAGTTTTTTTCAAGAGCCAATTTTTCAATTTTAAAGCATGCACAAAAAAAACTTCGGTACTTTGGTAACTCTAACTGACTCGTGCATACATTTCTCTTCTCTCATTTTCGGCCCGTTGCTCGTTCCATGCATTTCTGAAATCGTTAGTTGTTCGATTCGCCATTCCTCTATCATCCTATTTATATATGCGTTAAAATTGATTTTTTTTTCAAATACAAACAAAGCAAATAAAGGAAGAAGGCAATGGTTGATCAAAGTAATATAGATTAGTGTAGGAGGAGGGAGCGATTAAACACGATATTATGCCGACTATTTTTCGATCAAATACATTATTTGTAACATAAGAGTAAGTGGGGAGGGGGTTCTTGATTTTTCGTTTCGTAAAAAATAAAATTATATAGTCCGAGAAAAGTGAAGACGAAAATTTTTAAGACGATATTCAAGAGGTAAGAGTATAGCCGGGGATAGATCAGGCAAGGCTTAAAAGCCCTGAACCTTTATTTCTAAAAAAAAAAATCATGTTTTATTAATAGCGCAGTTAATATGACCGAGCGAAGCGAGGGGCGAAAATTTACGAAATACCAAGTGTGAAAGATCCAAAAATGACATTTAGCTGTTTTTAGTCGTACAAATATGTATTAAATTTTTTTGGAAATGAGGAATCGTAGGGGTTAAATCAACATTACAGGAAGATTTAACCCCCCGCCCACAGGGCTTGGTCATTGTTTTTTCTTTCGTTTATATTTCCGTGTTGAAAATATGTAGTATTCAAACATTGAAAGAATGTAAGTTTTGATATTTTAAACGTAGTTGGTACAATTTTTTTTCTTTTTTTCACCTAACGCTTGTCACCTACAAAATTGCTTTCTATTTCATTAACAAATTTTACAGGGACTATCAAGTATGATTCCCTTTTCAAAGTTTAGAATTGCAAAACTGCATAAGTTTCTAAATTTTAACATAAAATTTTAGAGTTGAACGTGACTATTCACTTGAAACTCAAAATGCGAAGTCGATGCTTATTTTTTTAATTTTCCTCAATATTCAACTTAAAATCATAAAAATAACCAATACTCTTCTCTTCACTTCAATTTTTATTTTTTTCATGGTAAAAAAATTTTGTCTCGCATATTACAATTTACTGCTGTCAAATAATACCCTTCCACGCAAGTGTCATCAGAGGGTTCTCATACTAAATTTATAAACGTAATTGATTTTTTATCAATTACTGGCATTTCAACTTTTTATCTGATGTAAGTAATTCAACTAAGTACATATCATGTAGTAATTAACCCTGAACATATAATCCTAAGCCAGTGAGAATTTTACCTGCCCTTGCTCCAGCACAAGACTAAATTTCATCTGTGATGTTTTTCAACATTCGGAATTTTTAAAAGTTGCTTAGAATTTTTTTTATAAAGTTCAACTTTCTTGTCAAACATAATCCAACTGTTGATGGTCCAGATTTGTCAACCACTTGATCATAAGGAGTTGATAGTCAACAGTGAACTGTCAAAAGTTGGCCAACAATAGTGGATCATCAAGATTTGAACTGTCAACTCTTGATGATCCAAGGCCATATTCCAGATCCATCCACGCCTAACTTCCAACAGTTGACAGTCAACAGAGGACTATCAAAAGTTGACCAACAATAGAGAATCATCAAGATTTGGACAGTCAACCCTTGATGGGTCACGGTCCAGATCCGTCAACAATTGATGGTCAAGTGTGGACTGTCAATAGTTAACCTTGAATAGTAGACCATCGAAATGTAGACTGTCAACAGTTGATCTTCAATATCCGGACTACCAACATTTTGAACGTCAATTTGAATGTTAAGAAAAAAATGCGAAGCAAATTTTCAAAATTATTTATGTTATCATTTCTCAGGTTGCCTGGCTCCAGCCAAAGCCCAAGACGACCTGGTCGGAGAGTTCCCTCTCCCTCTTTTTCCAGAAGCCTTACCAAGGAGAATGTCTTTTTCGAGTCCATGTTTCGGTGCCATATAGAAAAACAGAGAAAACAAGTGATTGTATAAGTCTCTTCCTTGCCTTTCTGGAGATTTTGTTATTACATGTGACATTACGCAGTCTGGTCATAGCTGATTGGTTCAGAGCGATTCGGCGTCGCATTTCTGCCAACGAGCCTCCATCTGTTTCGATGATGGAGCCTAAATGTCCGAAAACGTTGAGGTTTTCGTATTCGCTCAGAGCTGTAGAAACTGGAAGGCATTTGGCTCGATCCACCACCATGATTTTTATTTTCGATGCATTATTAATACGAAGTCCAAGTTTTTCGCTAGCTATCTTCACCAGGTTGACGAGCTCTGCCATTTCTTCTTCATCCGCAGCAATTGAGGTGGTATCAACTGCATATCGCAGATTACAGATTCTTTTTCCTCCAATAGAAATACCACCAGTCTAATGTTCAAGAGCCTCGCGAATTATATGCTCACCATAGATGTTGAATAACTGCGGGGACAATATGCATCCTTGACGCACCCCCCCGCTTCGCTTGAAAAGCTTCAGATTCTTCACCATCAACTCTCACCACTATAGAATTGAACTTGTATAGGGACTCCACCAAATCGACTACATGAGCAGGGACTCCTGTTTCTCTCAGAACTTTGAAGAGCTTCTTCCCATTCACGCAGTCAAAGGCTTTGGCGTAATCTATGAAACACATCACTATAGGTATGTTGAACTACTTGTACTTTTCGATGATTTGCCTCGCATACATTATCTGTTCCCTTGTGCCTCTTCCTGGCATGAGCTGGGTTTGTTCAGGTGAAATTTGCCTGTGATCCAGTTGTTTAGGATTCGTTTTTTTTTTATACAACTGGTGTAAAATAATTGAAAATTTTCGATTTTACTGAGAAGTTGAAAAAAATCAGTCTTTTGCTTCCGATGACAAAATCCTTTAATACGACTCTGATGATCAACTGTAGACGGGCCACTGTTGACAGAAATTTGTAGAATACGCTGTTGAATATCTTTCGATGTTATAATATTTCTCAGGGACTAATTCTCTCTCCTCAGGTTCTACTTTATTGTACCTCTCACATTGATTCTAATCTAAGTATAACAAATTACATTATGAGTGACTTTTTCCAAAATCTTCAACTTTTGCGGGCAGGTAACGAAGTACTTCTTCAAAAATGTATTCTAAAAATACAAAAAGGATATTTTCAAGCTTCATAGATCCAAAACGATATTTTAAAATTTTGCAACGCCTTCTTTATTCATTCGCGTACCTATTCATTTTAAAGAGTACACTTATGTCGAAACATAGTCCTACGAAGAGTTCAGTCAACTACACGTTTTGATATCACAAGAGCTAAGTAATTAAGTGGGTATAAATTATAAATATCAAGACTACAGAGACGAATCTAATGGTTACATACAGTGACGAAGCTGGGGGGGGGGGGTTGGGCAAAGATTCCCCGGGCGGCAAATTTTTA
>FIZR01018296.1:0-11436 GCA_900060175.1 Ferrisia virgata
TGCCATATGAATGACATCCGACATGCTTTTGACTTGATTATGACACTAATGTGACTTAGGAGTAGCACACTTCTGACAACATTATGACACTATTCTGACACGGTTTTGGCATGATTTTGACACTATTCTGACACATTTATGATGTGGTTTTGATACTGATTTAGCAAATTTCTGACTTAATTGTGGCATATTTTTGACACTGCTGAAAATATGTCACCATTGCGTCAGAAATGTGCCAAAATGGTATCAAAATCACACCATAAATGTGTCAAAATAGAGTCAGAAGCATGCCAGAACTGTGTCAGAATGGTGTCATAATGTTGTCAGAAGCATGCCAAAACTTTGTCAGAATGGTGTAAATGTTGCCGGAAGTATGCCACTTTTAAGTCACATTAGTGCCATAATTAAGTCAGAAGTACTTCATTATTATGTCAATAGTGTACCATATATGTTCCAATACCTCGTCAAGTAAATGTCGTATCATCATTAAAATCAAAAAATTAAGTACTTAATACCCTTTAGGTCTTTTTATGCTAACTGCTACATTAGCTGAATTGGCGAAGAAGTGGATTTGTACCCAAGAAAACCCAAGTTTGAATCCCACCATCGGCAAAAAAAATTGAAAATTTTTGTGAGTTAATATAAATAAAACAATAATTATCAACATTTTAATATTAATAGCAATTCGGAATAATGGAAAATGAAATATGTCAGAAACATGTCAGAAATGTATTAGAAACACTTCATTTTTACAACAAATCAGAATTATGCCATTATGGCATCAGAAACATGTCACTGATGAGTCAAATACATGTCATTAATATGTCACAATAACGTCATAGCCTTGTCATAATGAAGTCATTTTGGAGTCATCCTGGTGCTACAATAGCACCATTTCAAAATCACTGTCATGAGCTTGGCTAATATTTAGTGATCTCAGGTTGGCTGAAGAATCGTCAGAAATTTTCCATTAGGATCGATCCAAAAACTTACCATTCTTGGAGTTTCAATTACATGACGCAAATTATTTCCTTCTGTTTTATCCAACAGGTCATTTGCGATAAGAATTAATAGAACTCATTCCACAGAAAGACCAATCCAATGAGGTGTACCTCAAGGGGCTGTATTAAGCCCGACCTTGTTTATACTATATTGTTATCACATCCAGATAGCATGCAATGGTGACAGCAATGTTTGCTGATGACACATGTCTATTCACACAAAACGCTGATTTATTTCAAGCAATAACACATCTCCAAATTTGCATCAACACTACACTTCATTAGTTCTCTAAATGGAAACTTAAAATTAATGCCACCAAAATGGAATTTAAAATCTTTGCATTAAAAAGAATCTCCTATGAGAAGCCCTTAAGTATAAATGGAACTTTATTCCATCGGACATTCAAAATAAATTACAATAAAGTTGTATCAAATTTCACTTACTGTACTCAATTATCAACAAATACCTACTCAAGAATTTGATTAAATGCGACACTGCTCCTATATAAAATTTTACTTCGTTCAAGTTTAACTTATGTATGTTCAATTTGGATTGGAATCGCTAAAACTAATCTACACAAAACTCAAACACTCCAAAATAAATACACAAGAATTGCAATCAAAGTACCTTGGTTTATAAGGAACATACAAACGAATACAACGCGAAAGAAAACTTGAACTCTTATACTACAACTTCATCTAGATAGTAACCCAAAAATATCAACACAAGTTGAGCTTGAAAAATCAAGATGTAGGTTCACGTAGCGTCAACCCTCGACTAAAACCACGTTTACCACGAGATATTCTAATGGTTTAAAAATTTTTTCATTTATCATTAATCTATACATAGTATAGTTTGATATAGTAACGCTGAGATATGTAAATAATAAACCTTTTATCAACGAAAAAAAGTTTGAACACTTTAATAATTTTTATGACACTGAAAACCACAAAAAAAATCAATAAAAATCTCACAAAATTACAAGTTAATAACATACCAGAATTTAAAGAATTTAAATGAATGATTTTTTACACCTTTTTTCTATCACAAAGAGTGGTGGGTTTAATTTTTCCTGCACTGGCAAGTTCAAATGTATGAATAAGTACAGATTTTCCCTATCCAGGTTGAAAGCGTTCCGAATAATTGCTTTAAATCTGTTCCCACTAGTAATTCTCTCGACATTGACGCAGCTTGGATTTAGCAGCCAATATTCTCAAAAAAATTATAGTCAAATTTTCGAAATTTTTACTTTTATTTCCAACGAACAGTAAGTTGGTTGGGTAGGTATGTATCAGTGCAAGATCGATGGTCAATGTGTTTCAATTGGTATACGTGTATTGTGTACGTATTACGGGAGTAGTAAAAAGTTAAAAAATTACTCAATGAATTATGCTCATGCAGCTTCGAAATTTTCTCAAAATACACCCTGGTGGAACCTTGAAAGAAGTCTGAAAAGAAGTCAATTTTAATGTGGTTTAAGATGGTATGTATTGTATGTATTGATAGAACGCCTATTGGTGATCTCGTTAAGCATTTCCACAACAGGCTACTCATTGACGATTTCACATAATATCAACATTAGCAGCAATATAAGACTGAAAAAGCATCTCGAATATAACACATGCGTTACAGGTTCAACGTAGATAAGTTAAGGAAAGAATTACGGCGATACAAATCTGCAAATGCTTCGAACGAGATGCGTTCGAGCAAAAAATCCATCGTAATAGTTTTCACACAACAGTGGTCACTTACCTCCACGTACTTGAACATCACGACTTATAATAGATCCGACGCTATTCGTAGCTACGCATCGATAAATAGCGGAATGAACATCTTGCCTATATTCTTCCGCAGAGAAGGGTGGAAACACCAAAGTACCATTCCTCAAAATATTTCTAATACCGGGAATATCCACCGCTGGTGTACCATCGGTGGTAGTCCATTCTATTTTCGGAGTAGGATGACCATCTGCCGTACAGTCTATCCAACTGCCACTACTATTTGAAAATTCTATTCTTACAGGAGGTTCCATCAGAAACGACGGAGCCCTGGAATGGTCTTCGTTATATCTAAGCATACATATCGAGTGATCTGAAATCAAACACAAAATATCATTTATAGGTTTAAATGACGAGAACGAAGTACATAAGTGAGTATAAATAATCGTTCACACAAAAAATGGTCCATTGTACTTATAATCTGACACGAGGCTAGCGACAAAATGTCGCGGTTATTTCACAAAGTAATTTTACTGCCAAAATCTCGACTCGGTTTGAAAACATTCAGTCGAATCTTTGGGGACTTCGAAAGTCGACGAATGCTGTGGTAAAGTTCTGCAAACGTTACTGTTAAAGTGCGGCACCTTGCGGTGACACAACAGTAATTTACGGTCCAGTGCCCGATTCAACAACAGTATTGCTGCCGCTGTTTTGGAATAGCGAATTTTCCAAACTCTACCATATATTTTTTAAGCACCGCAATACAGCTTTGTCGCAAATACAAGACCATAGCAGATTCGCAGTGTTGGTTAAAAGTTTTCAAGGCATCTTTTATGATATGCATGTAATATGTACACACACACGCAGACATTCGTAGGTGTAAACCATTTTCAAGCGTTTGATTAATTTATGCGCATTTGAATAATGCTCGCAATTCCTTTACCTACGTCTGCGTTTGTACATTTTCACTCGATTCGTGAATGAAATACAATACTCTGTATATAAGTTCATTTTATTCGCGCTAGGTATACACTACACCAGTTATACACTTAGCCAACTCTAAAGGAACCTACTTTGTTTACAAAACGTCGTTTTGTATTACCGTAGTGATTAATCCACGTCTTAATAAATGAAATTTAATTTCATAATGGTAGCAGACGAAGAGACGATTTCATTATTCCTGTCGGATAAAAATTTTTTAATCTCACAAGACGAAGATTTTTTTTTTCTCCCTCAGTCAGAATTTTATGTAAATCAACTCCATAGATACCTATATTTTATATATTTCGTTGCCTTTTTGAAGTTACACGTTTCAAAAAGATATAATAAAAAATTTCATTTTTTAATACGCCTGTTTTTTTGATCTTAACGGAACAAGAAAAAAAAGCGCTTTATTTTTCTCTCGTCCTCTTTTTTTTTTTTTTTCACAACAACAATTTTGTAAAATGTGAAATTTAAGCTGTAGCAGGTTTTTAAAGACGGATGATAAAAGGTAGACAAAATATTTTTGTCGCTGCGCTTGTTTAATTTGATGAACAAAAAGTAACACACCGTGTGAAATTTCACCATTTTATCCTCACAAGAATGTCAAGTATTTGCATAAAAACAAAGGTGAAAAGAGCGAAAATCTCGGTTCATTGGATTTAATACGTCTAGAAAATATAATTCACGTATAAAATACACTTCAGCTGCAGACAATGCTACTTTAGGTACAGTTTACTCGTAATAACCGCACATGGTCTAACTCGCAGGAAATTTAATTTAATTCATGCTCGAATTTTCAGGTACCTCTACCTACCGATTTGGTTAACCAAATCTCGGACATTTTACAAGTCACAGATATGAGGTGAAATTATTTCTCGTCCAACTTGTCGTAAAATATTGAACAAATATTTTCATTTGTATGTTAAAATGAAAAACGAAATGAGAGGGAAGAAAAACAAAAAGAAAGCACGTTGAAGAAATAAAAAAAAAAAAAAATACATTCGACGAGTAGGTATTTTACATAATATTCGTAGTAAAATATTGAAAATATTTCGCTGACATTTATTTCTCCATTTAGTTTTGAATAAGCGCAATTATTTTTAAACATACATATATGACATAGGGTGATGAATTGGCATAGTCGCTTGTAAAATAACGTATCGCTATACGTTTGGATAAAATAGATTTAGTTTTTCAATATATCTGTTACAATTTTACAGTCGCCAGCATTTGAAGCTCATTTATTTTCGTTCCAATACCATCATTATTCTCGTATACCCTTTTGAAATAAAACAAACCCTTGATCATTTTATTTTTATGCGTTATGTTATCAAAGCTAACCAAGTTAAAGTTCATTGATCAATTTTAAATTCGAATTGTGGTTATTAAAATTACAAATATTTTTTTTTTATTACGTATTTTATAGATGAAAATTACTTTTCGAAAATGCAAAACGAATAGTCACTACCCAGTACGTACCTAGCTAGACCTACTTATACTACCTACCTACCTACCTACCTACCTACCAACAATACCAACATTAATGGACTGTACGATTAAAATTGCTAAGTACCTTACTTTCATTTGCATTTTAATTACCTATATATCCAGTTGATAATAGAAATGTAAAATAAATATAGATATTAGGTAGGCTTACTTTTTTTTTTTTTTTCATTTCTTAGAATTTGAATATTTTTATATTTTCACGCAAGAAATTGCAGTTGAATTTGCTTTTCAGATATTTTATCAACATTGAAAGTGAAGTAAATTCTGATTACCTATTTACAGAAGCTACCGCGAATATAGCCTCTCCCTTAAACGTGAAAAAATTGAAATTTTTTTACACTTCCGCTGAATTCAATACCCAAATAGTTGAAAACCTATCACTTTATAAATAAGACTTCAAAGATTTGAAACCCAAACTCCGATAAATTTACTTTTAACGGTTTAAAAATACATAACTTTACCCCCTCCCCCCTTGAAGAATTTCCAAGAGCGCGTATGCCTATTCCCATTCTTTATGCATGCCCTTACTGCAGGTGGTAATCAGCAGTGGAAAATTAAAGTCGTAAAAAAAATAAGAGGTGGAAATCAATAAAAAAGAATTCTCGTTCAGTGGGTCAATCCAAAATACTGTCTTCGCACAAATCCGATTTCTCAAGGTATCCTACTCCTAGCAGACACCCTCCAGCTGTCTGATTTCCACTTTTTAAAACGTCAATCCCAGTTTCCAGGTCATGTAGATGAAATCGCTGACAAGGATATTGATCAAGCTCTACAAAAAACTTCATATTTCCTTAAAAGTATCTCAAATGTGATATTTTGGTGTAAATGAGAAATGTCTAATCGCCCAGTCTTTGATTCATCAGCTAATCCTTCCTGTTCATTCCACATCCGATAAACATCTCCAACAACCTTATCGGTTGAAAATATCGTCTAATAACAGAGAAACCTTAAAAAAAAAACCCTCTCCAAACCCCTATAAATTTCTAAAATTCCAACTGTACATTTGAACCTATTACAAATAATTTATCGGTAATGGCCTAAATAAGTCTTCAGCAGCAAGTGGGTCATTTTCGTGAATAAATGAAATAATCACCCATCAGCATTGAAAAAAAAATGAATAAAAAAAGCCATAATTTTTCAGCTTAATCTTCGTAAAATATTAGAAATATGTGGATTGGGTGCGATGCTTTTTCGTAATCAGTGGTAGGGCTAAAAAATGATTTTACAATGCATAATTCAGTCGATCAAAAGCCACATTTAGAACCTCTTTAAACCTATATGCCGGATGCACATACAAGGAAAAAACAGTTCGTGAAACCGTTTTTCTAGGATTTCTTCCAGTCAGAGAAACCGACCAAAAAACTACGTAAGATGGTGAAATAGGGCTGAAAAGCCGAAACCCTCAAAAGGCACAGCTGGGACTTATACTTAATCTAAATACCAAATATCAACATCCTAGCTCAATTTGGAGGGGAGTTATGCTAGAAACAAACCCAATAAATCAGATAAACCAATCAAAAAACTACATTTTCTGGATGGGGAGGGAGGGACGGACGGACGGTGCACTGAGGATGGAAACTGGCCGCAAAAACCCGCATTTATGGCACCTACCAAGTACACATACCAAATGTCAAAGAGGCAGGAGAGGAACAGCCCTTTTTCAAAGTCAAAAGGTGGAAAACCCCTCACATCTCCTTTCCTGATTAACCAACGAAGCTGATTTTTGGTACGTTATACAACTTCGCATTGTATATCGATTGGCTCAAAAAGAAATAATGTTTGCGATTTCAACCCCCAGCAACCCTACTCCTAAATGTGAGTAGAACTGAATTTTGGCCCGAAGTCATCCAAAATATCAAATGTACCGCCAATCTAAGCCTATTATCCAAATTTCATCGATTTTGGTCGGTATCAAGCTGAGCAAATGATTTTTAATTTCGGTGGTCGGAGGAAGGAGGGGGGGGAGGATAAAATGAAAATAAATATCCGGCAGGGTCAAAAATGGTCATAATGGTTTTATAGGGCCCCTAAATTGGTTTTATTGATGCTCCTACATCTGATCATCGGTCGTAGGTCGATAGATCGTGATAGCTTGATTTTCATTGACAATATGGCATAGAAAATCAAGCTAATGATAAAATTCGAGCGAAAACAGAACAATCGAATGTATATAAGTTTTATACAGTAATCGTATCTTAATAAGAGAATAAGATAATTTTTCGCATCTCTGAAGGTCTTCCACAGCCAGAACAAAACAATTTGCATTGTATTTTTGTATTTTTTTCGTGACTTCAAGTCTGAGATTTGACATTGAAATTCCGAAATGTAACGTGCATATTATTACAAAAATATGATCCACCGTCACAATAAGCCTAAAATAATTCGGTTGTGAATTAGAATTGCAGATTATCGAAATTTATATGCGTAACTCAAATGCTTAGAACCATTGAAGCTGTAGCATACAAACCAACATGTTTACCAATAAATCTTTCAATATTAGGGACGAGCTTACATTGGGCATTTTGAAAACCTCAACCTAAGGGCCGATTCACGTTTGGAATTTTTTTATTCAAAATTTTTTTAATTTTGATCCTTTTAATCTTTTGCACGACTAAATCTAACTCACGAATTCCGGTAACTTCAACTGAGGTATAATGTAATATCGATGCAAAGTTCTTAAAGAGTAAATGGAAAGATGGACAGAGCAAGATAATCAAACTAACAAGGCAAAGCTTTGTGTTTGCCAAAATTGTACGAAAAGAGATGAAGGAAAGTGCATTAATATCTTTCAATTAATTGGCTACCGGGCTGTCGACTGATGCTAATTTTACTAAAACCTGCTTATTTCAAAAACTAATTTGACATTCCAATTCTACACCTAATTCGGTATAATATGCTATGACCTTTCATTACAATAATACAAATTCGGTTAAAAAGGTCTCAAAGCTTAAACATTCGAATGTAAGTACCTTTTCTTCATCTCGGTTTCAACGTTTCATTCTCTAAACAGAGAAATTTTGTAATGCTGGTATTTGGAGAACTCGCCACCAGAGACAGAAGAATGCATTTTTGTAATTCTTAGCGTGATTTCAACTTTCCATCTCATTATCTGTTTTCAACTCGTTTTGAATGTATATTTTACGACATTTGTTTTCGAAGATTTTCAATTTTTTACGATCTTGGGAGCCCATCAACAGTAGACATAATCATAAATTGTAATTCGGAAATTTTGCTAGTCGAATAAACCATAGAAATAGCCTGTTTTAAAATTTAAAAGACTTTCAGTTCTGATTGGTACGATTTTAATCCATGTTTTATAGTATTTCATAATTTTTTTCTCATTATCTAGTATTGGAAAATGAAGATTAGGTAATTTGAAACTTTTTCACAAATTTAATACCTACAATAACATTGACTCGAAAAAAAAATTTAATCGAAGAAATATGTAAGTATCGATTGATAAAAAATTATACTATTTAGGCTACGAAAATCAGACTTTACACGCATAAGCGAACATTTCAAATGAAAAAAAAAATCAATACAACTGTAAATCGTTACTGATATTATTTAAACACCAAGTATACAAAATCAACATCGAGATCAAACCATACTATTCGGTTTTTGCTACACAGCTATGAAAATGAAGTTTAGAGTAGAAATACAACTTCTTAGCAAAACATTCCTATTCAGTGAAACATGTAAAAGTAAACTTTGCACAAAATTAACGACGAAATCTAGTCATACAGAACCGCAAAATTCGTCTGTCGAGTAAAAAAAAAAAGTAAGGAGTACTAAAGTAGGCATACGCGAAGCCTAAGTAAGTAACTGTATGCAATTTGAATTCCACTGTTGCTGAAACCGTATATAGAGGTGATTTAAATTTCTAAGTAAAAAAAAAAAAATTCATAACCGCGCTTTTGTAATTATTCGCAAGCTTTCAAAGTTACCATATAAAAGTTAACCAAGCGAAGATAGAGAAATAATATCATCTAAAAAGTTCAATTTTACTTCTAGGTATAGGCGACAAAATATAATTCGTAAGTTTTAACTTCCGCTATACAGTAATACGTCATGAAAACTGTACCAAAATACATTCTCTGGTATTAAATTTATACCATCAACATGAGTTTAAAAGATACACGGATTTCGGATGCGGGTATTAAATTACTCGCGACGTTAATAAATAATTTTTAAGCCCATGTTGTTTATCAGGATCATAGCCAAGTTAATAAAATTGCATATCTTAGTGGCGTAAAGAATGAGCTTTAATGAACGTCGTATAGACTTTACTTCGAGTTGAACAAACTTTCTTTTACGTAAGTACGCTCACACAGACTATGCAACTCGAAGATATGATAACAGATTAGAGAAGAATTTCAACGTGTTATTGGTATTTTGTGGGGGGAGAAAAAAAATAAATAAAATAACAAGAAGAAAGGCATCAAAATGCGTTACTTCTTGAAGCTAATTCTCATGAAGTAAAGGAAATACTCGTACACAAACTCTGCGATATTTTTTTTTTACCACTGGTGGGGGTACAGACCGGCCTGCGCCCTTGTTTTCCTCATTCACACCCCTCACCCCTCACCTCAATAATTTTCCATTAATTTTGTAGCTATATGAAATTCAAAACGTCGCTATAAAAATGGATTTATTCGAATGTTTTTCAAAACGGATTACGAGACAAACAAGGTACAAAAACGCAACATGCACTTTTTCTGGAAGGGAGGAGATAAGCTATAAAAAATATCAATTATGATTATAAAATTGTCAGCTCGAATGCTGTTTTTTCAACTCTTAAACAATGATGATCTTAGCGGTAAGATTGTGGATCCCCGCGAAGTGAGGGCGAAAATTATTGAAAAAAACTCATTTTAATGGCCGAAGAATGTATTTTTGGAAAAATCTGGTCAATTTGCACATCTTTTGGAAAGTTTGGGCTCTTAGACTGTTAATGCTTAAGCGGAATTTTTCGTTCGACAATACTTTCAACTTCGCATATCGCACTGACCGGTTGATCGAAGTTTATAGTCATTTTAAAGGATAGCACTTTACTTTGCGGATTGAAACTTGAACTTTTAAAAACATTAATTTAGAATACCGAAAAGGATTCCTAATTGGGGTCCGGGGATGCAGCCTTCCTTTAGTCTAGGCCTCGGTATAGTTATTGGAGTGAATAGCTGAAGCCCCATAAAAGGCACACTATAGAATTTCAGCTTTCTCATTCAATTCGGAGGGGAGATATGCGTGTGAGGAATTCCAAAAATAAGAAAAAACTACCAAAAAAACACATTTTTTGGGCTGTGAAGGGGTGTAATGGGTGTGAAAAATTGAAACTCCCAAAAAGCACATATGGTACCCTTACTAAATCTGCATACCAGATTTCATCTTCCTAGCTCAATTTGGAAGGGAGATATGCATAGGAAAATCTCAAAAAATTAGAAAAATCGCCCAAGAAACCATCTATTTTTTAGGACTGTAAGGAGGATGATGCAATGGCGACGAAAAGTTGAAACCCCCAAAAGGCACACTTTGGACATTTATTAAACGTAAATGCTAAATTTCAACCGTCTAACTCAATTTTGACAGGATATATGCAAGGGACTGTCTTTCTCCAAAGTCAAAAAAGGGACTCCGTCTCTCACATACCTCTTCACTCAATTGACGTAGGAGGATGATTTTTGAATATATATGATTTAATTTTTAATTCTTCATCGATTCGTTTAAAAACGAACAATTTTCATCATTTTAGCCCCATAACACCCCCTCCCGCAAATTTGGACATGACTGAATTTTGACCCAATCTCGTCTCAACTCATACACATCGTATCCGCTGTCAATCCAAGTCTATCACCCAAATTTTACCGACTTCGGTACATACCGAACTGACAAGTGAAGTACCCCAAGTGCAACACGCCAAAATAAAAAAAAATTTTTACAGCTGTGTAGAGCATTCGAAATTACCCCCACCACCAAAATTTCAGCCCCTAAGATCCATTTGAGGGGGAGTTATGAGGGGTGGAATATCGAAAAATTGACGAACAACATTGCGAAATTAATAACCCCCACAACCAAAATTTCAGCCCTTAAGATCCATGGGAGGGGGGGGGGGAGTTATGAGGGATGGAACACAAAAATATTCACAAATAACAGTGGGAAATTAATGAAAACTGAAATAACTCGAGTTCATACCGCGCTTAGGGGCTAATTTTTTCACCACGTGCTA
>FIZR01018299.1:0-14746 GCA_900060175.1 Ferrisia virgata
GGAGCGCGCCCACCGTTGTAGTGCGCACTCGGGCCCCCGCGATCTTCGCGCCCTTCTGAGTGCGGATTGATCGCGGTTCCTAAAATAGTAGGCCACAAAACCTACAAAACCAATGAAAATTGAGCTGATTGAAGATTTTCAATTCATCGTCGTAAGCGTCTTTTATGTTTGATTTCTGAAGAAATCGATTCAAAGCACCTAATCGTATCTAGATCATTTCAATTACCTATATTATTGTACAAAGTTTGGCGAACAAATTAATGATGGCCTTTCAGCTCCTTACAATAGTTTCATTATCGTAATCAATGCTGCCAATTATTCTTACCACCTAACTATGAAATGGATAAACGAGAAATTTATCACAAAGCACGAACTTTTCAAAGTATTCGCTATGTGGTCTACTGAATATCTCAGTTTTTCGATGTTCCAAAGCCTAGATTTTTTTTCGAACCACACGATGGACTCAATTTTTTCGCGAATTTAAAACGCTATCATCTACTACGGTTTGGAACTTCTACTTGGTCCTGATCATAAAAATACTTAAATTGTTGATAAACCTATCTACGTAATATTCATTTCGTTATTTTCCGTCTCACATTATTCAAATTTTATAGCACTTGTAAGACAAATATATAATTATGAGTACCCAGCGAAGTACATCTCGAATGCAGAACCACACCTTTTCTATCACACTTGTTAAATAATTTTGTGAAATGAGAGATTGATTTGTTAGACAAATTGTTACGTAACTAAAATATCGAGACTTTTGCTCACTTCGTTTTTTATACATTTAACATAAATTCAAATCTAACCTAACGGTCTAGAAATTCGAAATGCTTCTAGAAAAAAATTCCATTGCAAATTCGGTCGATGAAGTTATTAAACGATCTCGTTACTTAGGTATTTGAATATTTCCACAATTACAATTTTTGGTGATAAAAATATCATTTTTACAAAATTTCCACCCTCGCTTCCCTCAGGCGAATCTATTTTTTCATAAATTAATTGAAAACTTTGTAATAACAAGGAAACAAAGGATTAATACTCGAATTATTTCCTTCGAAATAGATAGGATCCCCGTTCCCCTGCAATAATTGTCTGATGGAATAGTTTTATAGCTCACCTTTTGGTTCACCCCAAAAAAAATTCCTGGTACTTAAGCCATTGACAATATTGCAATCTAGCTTTATTTTTTCAAATTTTTAATAAGTTTTTTGTGACATTTTTTTGAATTTTTTTTATCTATAATTACCCAAACTTGAAGCAGATCCCAATAATAAAGGGAATAAGAAACATCTAAATATTTTAAAAAGTAAGATTGTTTCATCGGAGTGTAAAAATTTTCAAGAGAAAATGATCCCTGTCTACCAGTGCGAAAAAGGAAAAAATCCAACTACATTAACAAGACAATCTGAGCAAATTAAGGGTACAAGGACAAATATTTTGGAAAACATCAACAACGTTAACGAGGATTCGCAATTGTATTTCTTTTAATGTAGATGGAAAATTTCGTACCTACAAAATTCACAACATCCATGATCCACCAAACACCCAGATTACTACTAATAAAGAAAGCTCGCGTTTCATTTTCTTCCCTCACACGTTCAATGTGACAACAACGCGTCAATTGAATTTTCAAAACTCTTGTCTGCTTCGATTGTGCCATGAAGAAGTACTTGCACACACGTGCAACTTTGTACTCATTTACAGCATGGTATAAGTTTCATCGCAATGTACCCTATAGCTGTAAAGCTGTGACTTGGATTATCATCACGAAGCACATACACATATACGTATACATATTGTATCTCGAGATCTCTGGCCAATTAAGTTAACATCGTTCGAAGGAACGTGTGATATTTCATTTAGTACCCATGTATAGGTTCGTCGGCAAGAATGCTTAGTATAAGTACCCTACACCTTCTGAAATGTCGACTGTTCATTTTACAATTACCAATTTCTCTGAAGCGATTTATTAACGGTGTTTAGAAGTTTTATTTACCATTTCATCGTCGACGAATAATCCCAAAAGTAAGTAATAAATATTCTGTAGCTGCTTTCTCTAGCTATTTTGTCGCGATCCTATCAAGTCCAAGTGCACATTTTCATATAGCCCAGGTACATATAAACATTTTTACCAAACAAGATGGAAAAATTTAATGATTATATAGAGTTGATAAGAGTATTCTTGGAAAACAAAAGCTTAATATTTTATATGTACGCTGTACAAAAATTAGGTAAATGGAAAACCCATGTAAAGTACCTAACCATGGACCAAATTTTAACCACTTAAATCGTCATAACGTATTATAAACTATTTTAACAATGGAACTCTTTGTAGGGCTCCTATCGCGCCTAAATTTACTTCAAACACAAATGACCTCGTAAAACTATTAAGATAGGTAATAACCTCATTCGATGTATTTTGCAATGAGTTGCATAAAAATATTCCAAGTACAGAGATCGTCGTTACAAGTAAAATCATTTTTCGACAATAAATAAAAAAAATTACCAATTTTGGAAGTTTGAAAATTACACGGATACCTAGACCAAGTCGAGTGTTGCAATTTATACGAAATATTATAGCTGGTTCAATCATGCTAGATACGTACAAAAGTTGACACAGAATTATTCGAGTAGAAAAAAAATTATTGTTTTTTCTTTCCTTTTGTCGTTTCCAGCACAACACAGTGCGACAAAATACGAATAAAAATGACAACGACGACGTATTGTTTTTTCTATTTTATTCGAACGATACGATATTTTGCTATGTGTATCTACTGAATCGTTATGTACTCGTACCTCGGCTCCCTTCCCCGAAGCCTTTTTCTTCCTCGACTTTGCGCCGCGTCGTTATTCATCTACTAAGCATGTTTTCTTTAATTTATAGTATTTTTATATTTTCTTGGCAAATATAGTATTCTTGATTTTTGTAACGTGACGAATCGAGACAATAAGGTCGATGGCCATTTATATCTATGTACTTGTTGCTTGTAGTGGATGGTGAGAAACTACACGTATATCGATAGCGGATTTTGTACCTACTTGTTTTAAAATTTTGATTGAAAAAAAATAATAATAAAAAGTTTTGTGATGTCAAGATTTTTTAAAATAAAATGAATTTTTTCCAAATTTAAGATGGTATTTCGCGTTTTGTGTTTTTTTTTCATTGCATTCTTTTTTTTTTTTGCCAAAGGCAGAGTTTTTAAGAAAAATAAACTTTACGTTATTTTCTCATTTTAAGGTCGCAAATGAAAAATAATTAGGCGTATTTCAAGGAATAATGTTAATTCGAAGTAATGGAACTGTTGAATCCATTTGAAAATATGCTCAGCCGGAATTCTTGCCATTTTGAAGAAATTTCAGCCATGTCGGTTCCATTGAAAGTTTTTGCAGGATTTCTTCAAACAACGGAACGGAATTTGGCGAATTTTGGATATGTTGTAGAAAACAGTACCTCAGACACGTGTACAGAGCCCTTTCTACAACTTATCCGAAATTCATCGAATTTCGTTCAGTTGTCTTTAAGAAATCCTGCAGAAACTTCTAACGGAACTGATATAAGTAGTTAAAATTTTTTAAAAACGGCAAAAATCACGATTAAGCATCTTTTTAAATGGATTCAACTTCTCTATTATTTCATATTAACATTATTCTTTGTATTTTGTTTAATTCTTTTTAATTATCTACTCTCAACAAGAAAAAATCGAAAAATTCGTTTGTTTAAAAAATACTACCTTAGAGATTGGGTATGCTACCTTTGCAACGCGGAGTCCTACCTTAAGGAGTTTCAACAAATTTTCAAATGTAAAAAATGAAGACTTTCATGATACTTCCCACATCTTATTCATTTTTTACACGCAAAAATTTTCTAGGTCAAGCAAAGTCTAGGTGTTTAAAACATTGCAAAATAAGTGAACATTGAACTAAATTGAAAAAAAAAAAAGTCATCGAAAATCATTGAAAATTGAGGAGAAATTTGACAAAAATTGTAAAAAAGTGCAAACAATCGATTAAAAATTATGAAAAAATTTTTAAAAAATAGGAAAAAATATTTTACAAAAATGGATATAGATTGAGCTAAAATATGAAAAAAAGTCGTCGTTCAAAATTTAAGTAAAAAATTGACCTGAAGTCTGAAGTAGGTAAAAAGTGCCGTTGATTAATCAAAAGTCACGAAAAAATGTTATAAAATAGGTGAAAATTGTCATGAATTATGAAAGAAATCATCAAAAAAAGAGGTAAAAAGTACAAAAATATTGATTTAAATCATGAAAAAATATTGTAAAGTTTGTTAAAATTGACTTACAATATGTAGAAAATTTTTGGTTGCCGGTAACACTGGTGCCATCACCAGTTGACTTTCTTATTCTATTTTGTGTCTGTGAATATATGTGTAGGTACTTGTAGGAATTGCGGTCAACTTTTCTGATACAATATTTTTATAATGGTTTAGATAAATTTTTTTTTCTTTTTTCTGGGGTGAATAATTTTCTCTATCATTTTGATTATTGTAATGGTTGAAAATAAATAAAAATGACCACACAATGTTCAAATTCTTCATAATTAATGATTTTTTGTGTTATTTTTTATCATTAAATTTCTTATTTATTGCGTTACCGTAGTACTTAACGCTTCTGATATCAACTCTGTACTTCGCATCAGTACAGAGATAATTTTTTTTTTGCCCATTGATTACATCAATGATTTTATGGGTATAACATATACATTGTTGGGGAATTGGTGTTATTAAATCTGATATTTTTTATGAAATATTTTATTGTGGGGCACACTATATGTGCATCAATTCTATAAGTTTTCATTGTATTTCATATGACGGATGGAAAGGTAGCGCATGCATAAAATTAATTTAATCAAAACTTTGTTAACAAGTTGAGAACTGAGGTTTCAGAAGTTCTTTCATTTATGTCTGCATTATATGGTGTTTTTTGGGATTATTGATGCATGTGGGGATTATCTTGGTATATGATGGTGTCATGAAAGTTAATCAACCCCGAATAATTATTATCAACAAACCACTATAAAATATTGTATCAGAAAATATCGCAATCACACGTTAACCGCAATTCTAACAAGTACATGAAAATTCACAGACAAAATAAAATAAGAAAGTTAACTGGTGATGGCACCAGTGTTACCAGCAACCGAACAGAAAAAAGTCTGTAGCGAATAGAATTTCTCTACAGAGAACGAGCAAAGGAACGGATGTTTTTTTTTCTTTTAAAATATTACTTTATTACGGAATTAGACATTATTTTTAAAATTAACGAATTACGATCTTTTTTGTCTAGGCTATAAACAGTGAACAACAACAACATCGTAAGGAAAACTGTTACATTATTACTAACTTAGAACTATATACTATAACTGGATAAACTAAACTACTTTGAAATAGGCGAATGCCCCTATAGCTGAGATATAGGAAAGATTCGTTGTGGCATCGAGACAGAGCGTTAGCGCTATCAGTGCCATCAACGGTCTGTCCTACAAGTCTAGAAACATCGAAAATTGGTGCAAAATTAACACATACAAAAAAAAATAAAGAAAACTGATTAAAAACGATGAACAAATTATGAAAAATGAATGAAAATTGACGCAAAGTGTGAGAAAAAAACAGCTAAAAAATCATTTAAAATTGGGTAAAAGTTTAGCCAAAGTGGATTAAAAAAGCTAAAAACAATCAAAAATCACAAAAAAATGTTACAAAATGGGTGGAAATTGACCTAAAATAAAACGCAACAATATTTGGTAGAAAGGTCGACCCGAACTTGTTCTCTGTGCCTATAGTAAGCGGTTGGTTTCTACAGAGGTCTTTTTATGGAGCTTTCACGTGGTAGTTTTCTGTTGCTTTCTACACTATCTACAGGTAACTCAGCGTATTGCTAGCCAGGTTTTTCACAACCCTGGGTTCAGTAGTGAGTCACGGGGTAGGCGCTCAAACCAGTTACAAGCTTTTCAATTCTGATAACAGGCTGCGTGCTGTTCTAATTATCTCTGTTGTAACGGGCAGTGCTTGGAACGTGAGCGTGTAATAGTTGTTAAATGCACGCAATGCATTACATGTACGTTTTGCCCATAATGGGATTTGAACCCCTCGACCTCTCATGCAGTGCACCACGGTTTAACCACTACACCATAATTCTATTTAACTTTGAATACTACGCAAGCGATTTTTTCTCTGCTTTGAATCATCAATACCATAGTCGTGTGTCTAGAACCATTAATTCGCAAATAAATTCCTCAAAATTGAAATAACACGTAGGAAAAACGCCAGAATTTGTAATAAATCCATAATGTGTTTTTCAATTGTTTTATGAGCACGCAGGCAGAACAACGTAGAGGTAAATATGACGGTATGTAGACTAAATGATTTATGGTATAAAATTATAGTTTATGTCATAATCGAACATCACATTATTCTTAAAGAAGAGCTATACATATAAACTTCTGTAATGTTTCATCAATATGTATACCGCTAGCATTTTTTTTTTTCAATATCAAAATTTAATTTATCGACTAACAACAATTGTAAAAAAAACACACACACACACAAAATCACAAACTCGCTTTGCATGGTTACAATTTTCTCGGTCATATTATCTACTGCAGGTGCAAAATTAAAACATACCTACGTTTACCAACGCTTCTTTTCAACTTGTGATACGATTACCTAGACTGAAGTATTTTACAACCAGAAATGAATAACATTCGACGAACTGTTACATTTTACACCATAACTTTCATCTTATGTACCATCATCATTTCGAGCGTCGATGCGGAGTTCATTTTGTGGTCAACATTCGTCAATGGGAATTGGTAAGACAGTTTACATACCTACTTTTTTGTCCCTTATACTCGCCGAAAGTAACATAGCTTCAAAAATCCATACAAAATACATTATCATATTCATACTAACATTTATAAGTGTTTTTTTTTTAGTAACAGATTCTGCAACGATGACAAAAAGTACTTAATAACACAAATTTGCCCTTGGTTCGTCACCGGTACGACAGGTTCGTGTGAACTTGTAACGCTTAGAGCGCAGGGAGAAAATGGATCTTTTACAACACCAGCAGTTATGGGAGTGTGCAGAGGAGAAAGTATAGGCAATCCTATAAAAATATGTGTCAGTGCTACAGAAAAGGAAGAAGGAGCTTACTTGTACAAATGGGACTCGAGCGCGCAAGAATGTACAACGGTGACAGCTAAATCATTTGCTTCATCTCCTCCACCGCCCGATAATTAAAGAAGATAACAAATAACAAAAAAAAAAAAATGATTTATCGAATTAAATATGCAATTTACACATTATGAAAATTTTGATTCATTATTACATGTTCTATTCAATATTTAAAAAAATGAAAAATAGATACCTACGCAAATTTTAATTCTGATATTTTCAAATTTTTCTTTCAAAAATATTCCAGATCACTTCTTAAACCATTCTCAACAATCAAAACACACCTCAAACTGACCTAGTCCATTCGCAACGAAATATTTTCCTCATTTAACCATCCGTATCCGGGCTTAGTTGCGCAGAAAATCGCCTACCATTGTCGTCATCATCGGTATGGTAGTCGCCACCACAACATTTCATGAATTCGTTCTTCGGTCTCATTACAATTACCATTCTTTATCTAAACTTTTTTAATAATTACATTTCTTAATACTTTCCTCTCACGATTCTATCGTTTAATTTTATTTATTACGGTTACGAATTTTTCTGCTGCGAAACTTTCGCGCTTAGTTGGACGAAAACGATGGAAATTAATTAAATAACATGCTTCGGCGTTTCTTACGTTGCAGCGCCCGACAACGACAAGAAAGTCAAAATGAAAAAATATACTTCTTCGTGTTTACCTCCTTCCTGCAGATCTCTTATTCCGCGCCATACTACGAATTATTGTCATCGTTTGCGAAATCCGATGATAAAAAGAAAGGGTTCAAAACGAAAAGTGCGACGAAATGAATTTTATTTATGACGACGCATTCAACTGATGATGGATGTCTTCTAATGTGAAACAATACGAACAAAGTGTATTCGTGTAAAATAGTGAAACAAATCTTTTAAAAATGGAGAAGTGTTCTCTCTGTATTTTTATTACATTCGATATTATCGCTGCATCAGAAACAAGTGTTAAAAAGTGAATAATTTTGCCAGTAAGTACAATACTTATCCTAGAAAGAGACGAGATTATGGACGACGAGTTGACGACTTGTCTGCAAATACAAAACGCAAGAAATTATCAAAAACAAAAGTTAATAATTTCAAAATCAACGCATGAAATTCCACAACAAACCAACTTGACTACTAGAAAAGGGTATCAATATAAGCAAAATAGATTTTCCCAAAAATGGAACCTTCGTTTTGCGGTGGCTAGCACCTTACACATCACGTCCCAAAACCAACTTTCTCTTTTATTGCCTCCATCCCTTGTATTCGCCGCTCTCATTCAACCTGTTCTGTGTTTTCCTCTTCTCGTTCCTGACTAGCAGTACCTACCCTTAGACAGCGATATCTTATGTTCAGTTTTTTCACGTTGCATTACTTCGTTCTACGTCTTGTTGAAAATACACGCGTCTTAGTTAACTGTCTCTTTTTTCTTTAATACTTAAGAACACGCCACAGTTTCAACGTAAAATTATTCGAATGCTGGGATGAGTATAAAAAAAAGCCCGTTTTATTTTCTATTCGACAATGAATCATTCTGTATTTGAAAACTGGGAGTTTCAAAATTTTCATTTGTAATCCACTTGAGCAAGTAATATTTGCATTTACTAACATGGAATTAAATTATAATCAATCGACTTACAGTGGATGAGATGAAGGGGAAGGGGATAGGAATAAGCAGAAGGAGTTCGATCAAAAAATCCTAATTAGGACTCTAAAAAACCATTATAACCAATTTTGGGTACATCAGTCTTTCATCTTCATTTTTACCCTCGAAAACTGAAGTTATTTATTCAACTCGCTGTGTCCAAAACTATTATTTAAATGATCAAAGTATTTGAGGAACTTTCTGCTGCAATGTTTGCCAATAATTAGTGTTATTAGTATAGCCCCTTCCTGAGGTATTTTCCGGTTGGCAGATTCGCAGGTCTTTAATCTTATTAGGAAAAAACATGCGAAAAGAAAATGTACCCAAAATAATATTGAGCTTACGAACTATTTACAAGATGCATGTAGCAAAAGTTGTTGTGTTCCAGAAAGTCTTTGCATTCAACGTTCTAACATCAATAATATGGTGGAATGATCAGTTCGCTTGCTTAAAGAAAATGTTCTAACACATCTATTAAAGCACAATACACCTCCCAATTGATATCATATCTTATTAATGAATATCTTCAACCATGTAGCTTACATTATAGGAGCGCCTAGCGAAAAATTCTCAATTTTTGTTTATATTCTTGCATATTAAAACATGATTCAAACTTTCGAATTTAATACAAAAAAGGTTTCTAGGTGTTTCGAAAAAATTTGAAAACTCCATTGTCAACTCCATCGGGATCACTGGATTTCATGTAGGTACCGATTCAAAATAAATATACCAAAGGCTAATATGAAATCTATAAAACGTGAAAGTATTATATTAATGTGCCAGCTTTACAATGGCAAAATGAACAGCAAGGACGAGTGAAGGAAAAAAAGAAAACCGATCAAAAAGGTACTTTGCTAGCCCGTAAGTTGCTGGTGAAACGCCCCACAATTTAATGTATTCTGTTCAGAAAGGAAACAAAACCATAAATTGCTATTTTTGTACTTTTTATTCTAGAAATTAATAAACTATTGATAAAATTTAACACCCGTACAAATTATTGACATTGGCGTCATTCCCAAAAATGTAATTCCAACCTCCTGAAAACGAATTTGCAGTCTAATTTTCACTTGAATCATTTCTTCTGCTTTTGATCATTGAAGACTCCATAAATTACAATAATCAGTGATGTAGGAGAGAGGGAGAGAGGTGTTGTCCACATTTGAAGGTTCATCGTTATGATTATCTGCTGATTTTAGGCTGGAATAATTCCATAAAAATCATGTCAGTTTTCTCCATAACTTTGAAACATTCAAAAGGATTAAAAGTAAATTTTCTTCTGGACCCCTCCCCCCCCCTGTAAAAAAATAAATCTTTTGGGGATATTTTAAACTCAATTCTGCCATTGAATTGCCAATAAAACCACCAAAACTGATTCACCTCAAGTATAACTAATTTTGAAATTTGTGCTTTCAAATTTCAAATGTTTAACAAAAAACGTCATTATTTGTAAATTGTAAGGACACGCCCCCTTCATCTTGGAAGGTAAAGGCTGAAATGTTGGTAATTATTTTACTAGAAAAAGTTTTAAGCGAAATCGTAAGATTAAAGTTACTTTTTAGGTCATTTTGACATGAAATGAGCCTCATGCTAAGATGCAAAATTATGGTCGAAATATTTTTTCATCATGGCTAACCTTTTGGAGTATGAACTGTCAAAATTGGTTTCCAAGGCAGATCTAATTTACACTACAGCATGCTACATGGAGATTGATTAGGGGTCCTGGATGTGCCTTTTGGTAGTACCCATTATTCACTCCAAAATTAACCTCTGCTCCCACGACTTTTGCAGAAAAAACATCACTGCGATGCTTTTTTTACCCTACAGCTGAATAGTACAATAATGGAGGAAATTAAAAACGCTGCGAAACCGATGCTATGTTTCATTTTGTTTGTTAAGTTTCACTTGATAAAATGAAGTTTTAATACTTCGTAGTGGTAAGCTCGACTCAACATGACGGTAAATTAAATTTCCTTCGTGTGTTATATTTACTTGATTATAGGATTCAAGTTTTATATCGAGATTACATTAAGATGTATTTTGAAAGAATTGCGAAACTATTCTTTTGTTCGTTTTAAAGCAGCTATTCATACTTTTTATGCAATTCAGAATTTTTTTTCTCTTGCTGCCTCAAAAAACTAATTTCTTGTTCCTTAGGCCCACTTGGCCCTATTTTAAATATTGATAATAAGTTTAAATATGCTGCAACATTTGATCAACATGTAGTACCGAGTGTTCCCATATGATATCACAATTGATGAATACCTCTGCGTCTAATTATCATCGCAGAATCCTAAATTCATTACACAAGAAATTTGCTATCCGAGGTCGCGTTACATTATAACTTCAAGCTTGGTACGTTTAAATTACACATATTTACAATAGTCCTTCCATCATAATACGATTAAGCACGATATGCACACAAGAATTCTAAAACATGAGAAGAAATACACTTAAGATAATTGCACATCATATAGCACATACACATCTCCAACAAATTCTACTGAATGTAGTGCGGTTACACATTGAAGTGTGAAATCTCATCGTCTAAGAATACGTTATCTAGTTGAAATAAAACTAGTGCACATACGAAGATGACAAGAGAGAACAAGACAAATCTGTGTTCCGTATTTAAATTAGTTTACTCAACTCATAAAAATTAATTAAATTGTTTCGAAAAACTCGAACGCACAAAATACGATGTCTCAAACTAATACCAAAACGAAATCTTCCCCAAGAAAACCGTTGAAACGACGAAAATCTAATTCGCTTTTTTCAGCCATTTCCTTCACCTCCTCCCTTACATCATCTATACTTATTCATCACGACGATAATATAAAGCTTTGGAAAACATGACAAATCATGGAGCGTACAAGCTAATCAATAAAAATACTATCAGAATAGAGGCAGGTGGTGGAATGAGTATCGAACAAAGCGACAAAAAAGTGTAAGAGAAAATAATCGCCCTTGGTTAATTAGAACAAGATGCTCGTCACCGTACAATTTTCACCATCGCCATTACCATTACCTACTACCACTACTACTGCTTCTTGCAAACAAACAAAGTCGGAAGACGAGTGAAAATCCAACGTGGTAGTAATAGTTCTGGCCAACTTTGTCCATATTGCGTATAACCCAACGAACAAACGGGTACCAGAAAGTGTGTTATGCGGGGTAAAAACGAGGCACACAGACCATGGTTACAATGTGAACCGCAAAGATGATAGAAAAGTCGACTCTGGTAAATATTAAGTTTATACTAAAGTGGCTAATTATGAAAGCAGAGAAAGATCGAGTGAAAATACGACTGAGTGAGAGAGATAGAGACGAAGGCCACAACACAGCACTGTAAGTAGCAGCTATTTAACCGACAAATGAGCCAACGAGCGAGGTAAGTGTTTAGTATCGGGAGTAAAATTACAATTAAAACAGGATAAGTTTTCGCTCAAGAAAGAAAGAAACAAAAGCAGACAAAGATGGTAAAGTGAACAAAGACAGACTGGCTTTCCCTTGTAAAACCGCTTTCATTAAGGAGTTTATTTGGTCGAGCTTTATAGTACTAACCATAAAACGTATAGAGCTTCGAAGAAGTATAAGTATACCGCGCCACCAAATTTTCACAGTAGAAGACAGTAAAGGTGAAATTACTGCGAATATGAGAGAGAAAAGTAAAATTTTCACTAGCTAGACGTTTAACGTATGTAAGAATGAACTCACCACGTCGCGTCGCCTCGTCGTCATCGCCTTATCAAAGACTAAATTTTCTAAGGGCTAATTATTAGTACTTTGGCAGCCGCAGACGATTATACTAGTAATAGCTTAGTTTTTAGAGTAGGTAATTTAACGAGCGATAACAATGTCATTTTCGTACAACCGCGAAATTTAATTACATCGAAAGGTAAGTAAGCCCGACAGTACACTAAACTACATTAGTTGATAGTGACCATGGTAGAAGGACAGCCAAACACACGTGGCATATTCTTGCTCATAAAACAAACAAAGTCGAATTTGTAGGTTGCATACCACTGCTGACCAGTAACTAATGATATAACCATCTATTCGTAGAGTTTTCACCTCTTGAAAGTTTTGCCACCAGTACAGTCTATTAATGGTGTAGTGTTTTGCATTTCCATATAATATATGTAGTAAACACTACTCGTGTAGCCAGCATGTCACAAAACACTATATATTCTTGGTATCAGGAATGATATTGTAGGGATAGAAGTTGTTTCCCTTATATCTTACACATATCAATTTTACTAGTAGTGCAGGGTTGAAATCACTTGATGGCTAGAGCTTGTAGAATATACTTGTTTTAATACTTATGTCCTTTTACTCTCTTGCTTGACAATCCGCCTCTCTAGGTATGTGTGGGCTTTTGGTATGCCCGAGCCAGTCTCCCTAGGTACATGAGAGGGGGGGGTAGATTCCCTATGTAGTATGTGCGGGACTTTCATATGTGCAAACTAGACTCCCCTCAAGTACATGCAGGCTGGTCTCTCAAGGTATGTGAGCGCCAGGGTTGTTAGGGTAGATCTGGATGGGTCATGGGTATGGACAGATTGGTATATGCATAGGTCTTTAGGTACGGGTTTATATCTCGTGTTTTTTTAAGAGGCTGCACAATGAAGAGGTTAGCATCTCGCTACTCTCTCCATACACGCGCTTCTTCCCTTATAAATTATTGTAGCATACCTACAAAACCAAAAACATGCAAAAAATGACTCCTACTCCTTCAACTGGTTCACCTCATCTTCCATTACAACTGCTACTGTTACAACCACATCCACCGCAACTTCAGCCAATATTTCCGCCCTATTATGACCACTTCCATTTCTGTACTTGCCCTACATCGCATACCCTTGACTGAATTCATGCCAGATCACCCGTCGCTCTGATATAATTTGGTGGAACGTCAATTTGAATGCATGTTACTAATTTAAATGAAAAAATCGGACTACAATATTTCCATTATCTGGTTGAGAGACATCCAAATCTTATGATTTATACAGACCATAAACCTCAGACTTATGCATTCAAAAAACAACCTATGAGTCAGAAATGCTACAATTCTTGTTATGCTGCTCATTTGAATGAAATTTCTCAAATTACCACAAATATACAGCAAATACCCTGGAAAAGTAATATTGTGACTGACATGCTCAGTTGTATATGATACACTTGAACTGATAGAACAGCGTTGTATTTGGCCAGATATGAATAAGCAAATCCGTAAATGGATGAAAAAAATACGATTTATATTTATTTAGTAAAGTCTCGCACCACATCTTCTATCCATGACTTAATGTCACTCTCGATGACCAGAATATATTGTAGGGTATACTTAGCGTTATGTGTTTGCTAATACCATACCAACGAATATTTATACTGGAGAAAATACCGTAGTGAAAAACACAGACTCACATCTTCACGTAAATGTTTGCTTGGTCAGTATTGGTTAACTACTTTAACCAAAAATATATAAATATAAGTTGTTTTAATTTTTAAAGTCAGTCTGTCACGTTCTTCCAATATATATATTATGTTCCTCCTTTAACTGTATTTCTTCCGTCTAACCACCTTAGAGTGCGATCGCGCCATTTCGAGTGCGAATGCACCCAGAGTCCGGGAGCGTGCCCACTGTTGTAGTGCGCACTCGGGCCCCCGCGATCTTCGGGCCCTTCTGAGTGCGGATTGATCGTGGTTCCGAAAATAGTAGGCCACAAAACCTACAATATCATTGGATTTTCATTGACCATTAATCTCTTTACTTGGGCCTGAGCATATCACTACTGCTGCATATCATGCTCAAAGCAATGGAATTGTAGGCATAGGTTATATATATAAACGTGTATAGTTTTTTATGTATAGAATTAAGATGTATAGTATTAAACGCCGTTTCCAACAAT
>FIZR01018300.1:0-11931 GCA_900060175.1 Ferrisia virgata
GTTCTTTGATGTCGGTTCAATCCACTAATAACATCTCTAATTTTCCTCAACATTTCCACTTAAAATCATGAAATCAATCCTTCATAAAATAAGTCCACTGATGCCATTCTAGGCCATAAAAATTTGTCCACTAATGTCACTTCATTAATGACGTCACACTGTTGACAGTCCACTAATAACATATCTAATTTTCCTCAATACTTCAACTTAAAATCACAAGATCAATCATTTATGAAATAAGTCCACTGGAGTCGCATCCCTAATTTTTCTCAACATTTCAACTTGAAATCATAAAATCAATCCTTCGTGAAATAGGTCCACTGATGTCACATCACTAATTTTTCTCAACATTTCAGCTTAAAATCATGAAATCAATCCTTCATAAAAGAAGTCCACTGATATCATTCCAGGCTATAAAAATCTGCTCACTGATGTCAGTCCAATGATGACGGGTAATTGTTGACGATTTTTCCAGAATGCGCTGTTAAACATCTCTTAATGTTTATTGAAAAATAAAATAACATAAAGATGAAAAAAATTTTTAAACTGCGAATAAAATTTATTAATTTTTTTAGTATGCCATAATTTTTTTGAATAAAAAAAAATATGAATGATTTCTGCTCTTGAAAAAAATTAAAGATGATTATGATTGACTTTTACACTTGATGTTAAAATTTTGACAGGGATGTGAGATTAAAAAAAAAATTAAAAATTAAAATATAAATAAAGTTAAAAACTAGTAAAAATAAAAAACTTGAAAAATTTAATAAAAAATTAAAAAATTGAAGAAATTTATTAATTAATTAATTAATTTATTTAGAATGCAATATTTCTCTTAAATAAAAAAATTATGAATGACATCTGCACTTTATGTTAAAGTGTCCAAATTGAATAAATGTGAAAAAGTATTGGTGACTTGGTAGCGTACATTTTTGATGAAATATCAAGTGTGAGCTGGAAGTAAGAATAGCAATGTTTGATTTTATGATATCATTTTGATTTCAGATAAAAGAGTAATGAATTATTTTATGTTAAAATGTTTAAATTGGATATATGTGCAAAAAAATTGGTGAGTTGGTGGTGTACGTTTCTGATATGAATATGTTACATATCCATGATCTAGAATTTTTCCTTAAAAGGGAAAAATGCCTAAATTTTTTCAGCTGGCTATGGTGACACTTGGGAATTGGACCAAAAAATAAGTAAATATTCATGCAACGGTCTGAAATTAGTAACAGCTGATATAGCAATTCGTTTTTTTAATTTTTTTGAATTTTGACCATATTGAGGCGGTTGGTGGAGGCGTTTAGAAGGATTGCATCAGAAAAATAAGCCGATAATCAAACTCAAAGTTTTTGAATTAGTAGGAATCGATGTATCACTTCACTTTTACTTTTTTTTTTTGAATTTTGACCAAAATTCAGAAACCGCTGCGTATCCCAGGGGTGTTGAGATCCTATTTTGAGTAGGTTTTTCAGATTTTAAAATCGTAGTTTTCAATCTCTGTAGCCATCATGAAACGTTGAGCTTTCATCTCAAAAGTTCGAATTTGAGCTTTCAAAATTTTGAATATCAATTTTGAATCTTTATTGAATTACCAATAAAAAACCGTGCGAACAGATTTATCTCAAGTCTAACCAATCTTGAAATATGAGCCTTCAAAGTTGAGCTATTCGATGAAAAATTGAGATTGCCCAAAAATGACAAGGGGGCCAGCCCCATCCCTCTTATTGGCGATGATTCCTTCACACTAAATCGCCGAGAGGAACTGACGAAAAAGTTCTGAGTCGAAACGGAAGAACCGAGATACTTTTTGGGTCTTTTTGATATGAAATGAGCGTACCAGGTGTGGTAGGTATAGGTAGTTAGGTACCTACCTAGGCCATTTACTACATGACCTGGAAACTTATAAATGGAAGCGATAACGGAACGAAGGTGAGAATGTTATTGTAATTCGTCACATCTAAGTGACCCTTCATCCTTCATATTGAAAATACATACGATTATATTATCAATAAATTTTTGACGATACCGAAGGGATTCACATTTCACACGTTTTTATAAAGTGTTGGAGATGTTATACTCGTAGTAAAAATAAATACCTACTATGGAACATTTACGAATGATAGTTTAACATTTCCCCAAACGGGAATTATGTGAGCGGATATTTACATCGTTGGAAAATTTTACCACCAATTTTTGAGCAATTGAAAGGCGAATTATCGAACAGATGAATTTACATTATTTAGTAGTAAAATAAAGCTCCAAGAACTTATATACTACGTATTTACAAATAGCCTAACTATCATTTTTTTAAATTAATAATTTGCAAACCTATTTATCCGCTTGTTTAAAAATGATGCGGTGCTGAGTCTCCCCTCACCAAACGCTTCACCACATCCAAGCTTTCTCTTTGCAATTACATACTTTTCTTTTTCAGTTTTTCCATTATCTCGCTAAAACGACATTACAACTGTTTTTCTTTTTCATCTCGTTCGATTTCGCTTCGCAGCCAACTTGAAATATTTACCTTATATTCGAAGTACGTAAAATAACGAATAAATTGTACTAGGTACCTACGTTGCGTTGAGAAGATTTTTCAATACGTTTTTTTTTTCTTCTTCGCCGTTTATCCAGATATATAGTTTCAAATTTAATAATAAAGTATAGACGCGGAATGAATATCTAAATATAGGTTCTAAGTTTAAGAATACCAAGTAGTTTAGAACAATATCGGGTAAAATTGACGATTTTATTTTTTATTTTATTTTATTTTTGCGGTGAATATTTTTTAATGCGACACGCAATTGAGGATGACTTTTTAAACGGATAAAGGCGAAGAAAATGGAATATCGGTTTGCTCGGTAATATCAATGAATTGATTATGCTGTAGATATACGTATAATACGAGTTCATTTTTTTCTCTTGGCTTTTGGTTGTTTAAACAGAGCTGAAGTTAAATTAACGACTCGTACAGTGAAACACCCACAGGGAGATTAAAAAGTTTACCTCAAAGCTTTGAAAGTTTCAATAAGCTGCGATGACATTTTACGCATGCTTACGAGTAAATCACATGTATTAAAACGTCAAGAGAAAAATCGAAACTATACTAAGAATAATTTAACGTGATCTTTTATCGGTTATATTTTTAATTTGGCATAATTTTATAAAAATTGTAACGTTGCAAATACTTCTTGACACTAAGGAAGAAGTACCATAATCCTACATAAGAAATGGCATTATTCGAGTAGAATTTCCGACCCCTTACTCCCGCAATTCTGGACTTATTGTGTATAGTACGGTCAAGGATTGACACGAGAATTTTCGACTAGGTTTGTATCACATCTTGAAATTTTTCTACCACCAATCGAAAAATGAAAATACTGACCTGACTTCGGTCCACTTCTTTCAAACAAAAACTCCACACAATGAACAGATTCAGATATTTTTATCTAACCTCCGTGTCGCTAAAATTTTCGCAGATCTAACTAAACTGATAATCTAAACTTGCTCGGTTTCTTTTCGTTAGTTCAGGCTTGTTTTCAGTTGAGTCGAAAATTGGTGGAAAATTATGAAATAATGCTGAAAAATGGATGAGAATCGACCAAATTTATGAAAAAAAAAAATCGTTGAAAAGCATCAAAAACTTTGTAAAAGTTCATTAAAAATTGCAAAAAAAATCGATCAAAAATTACGAAAAAAATGTAGAAAATTTTAGGCATTTTTCTTTTTTAGATCATGAATACGTAATATATCCATTGTCAAAAACGTACCCCACCTACTCACCAATTCTTTTGCATATTTATCTAACTTAAATATTTTAACGTAAAATGCAAAAATCATTCATTATTTTTTTATTTTTTAAAAACAAAACGTTGCATTCAAAATAAATAAATTTTATTGCCTTTTTATTTTTACAATTTTTTAATGTTTAACTTTTCTCGTTTGTAACTTTTTTTATTTTTTAATTTTATAATTTTTCTTAATTTGACACCCATGTCAACATTTTAATATAAAGTGCAAAAGTCAGTTATAATTATTTTTAATTTTTTTCAAGTGCAGAAATCATTCATAAAATTTTATTTTAAAAACTATTGCAATCTGAATAAATCAATAAATTTCTTTAATTTTTTAATATTTAATCAATTTTTCCTATTTTTAAACTTTTTTTATTTTTCAATTTTTTAATTTTTCGACATTAGACACCTGTGTTAACATTTTAACAAAAAGTGCAAAAGTCACTTGTAATAATTTTTAATTTTTTTCAATTTTTTAATTTTTTAATTTTTTACTTTTTTTTGATTGTTATATTCTTTTATTTATCTATTTTTTTCACATTTATTCAACTTGGACATTTTAGCAAACATCTTTTATAACCATCTTTCATCGTGAGTTTCATCAAACTGTCCCACCCTTAAGACAAATCTATATCAACATTTTAACATAATAGTCTTAAAATCAAAAACAAAAACGTTACATCAAAAACGTCACGTTTTCATAGAATAGGTCAAAAATCAAGAAAAAATGTCGAAGTAACAATGAAAACTAACCTAAATTGTCAAAAGAAAATCATTAAAACATGTCATAAGTTGACTAAAATGGGTACAAAGTACAGAAAATCAATCGAAAATAAAAATAAAGTTGAAAAATGGGTGAAAATTGACCAAATTTGTGAAAAAAATTGATGAAAAGCATCGAAAATATGGTAAAGATTTCATAAAAATAGATTAAAAGTGCAAAAAATTGATCAATAATCATGAAAAAAATTTGAGAAATGTGTGAAAATTGGTTAAAAATTTTTATAAAAACGGTTAAAAAGGAAAAGAATTGGTCAAAAACCATGTAAAAATGTTGAAAAATGTGTAAAAATTAAACTTCAAAACGAAAAAGTCGTTTAAAATCTTTGTAAATTGGATAAAAATTAGTTAAAAATGGGTAATAAAGTAATAAAAATTCGACAAAAATAGATTAATCGAAAATCACGAAGAAATGTTGAAAAATGGGTGAAAATTGGCCTAGGTAATTTAAAAAAGGAATCGTAGAAAAACATCAAAAATTTTGTAGAAATTTAATAAAAGTAGGTAAAAGTTGCAAAGAAAATTATCATAAATCACAAGAAAATGTTGAAAAATAGGTAAAAATTAATTAAAAATTTGATAAACTCGGGAAAAAAAAGAAAACATTTGCATAAATTATGAAAAAATACTAAAAATAGGTGAAAATCAAATTACAATGTGAAAAAAATTGTTTAAAATCACCAAAAATTGATAAAATTGTGAAAAAAATAAGAAGAATATAGAGAAAATAGATCAAAAATCGCGTAAAAATGTAAAAAATTGTAAAAATCATGAAAAATTGGAAAAATTTGACAAAAATGAGAGAAAATTGATCTGAAATATGAAAAAAATCATTAAAAATCTCTAAAAAAATTCAATAAAAACTGCAAAAAAATCGCAAAAAAACGTTGAAAATAATTGAAATTTACCGAAATTATGGAAAAAATCCTTTAAAAACATAAAAAATTTGAAAAATTTGACGAAATTAGGTGAAAATTGATCTGAATTATCAAAAAAAATCATTAAAAATCTTCAAAAATTGGGTATAAAATGGGAAAAACTGATGAAAAACCGTGAAAAAATGTACAAAAATGGGTAAAATTGAATTGACTTATGAAAAAAATCGTCGAAGAGCATCCAAAATTTTGTAAAAATTCAATAAAAATGAGTAAAAATGTTTATAAATGCATGAAGAATCACAATAAAAGATGTAAAAATGGTGAACATTGTTCGAAATTATGAAAAAATTGTAAAGAAAATCATTGAAAATTGAGTAAAAAATTGACTTCAATGGGTAAAAAGTGCCGAAGATTCATTAAAAATCACGAAAAAATGTACAAAAATAAAAATAAACCGAATTATCAAAAAAAAAAAACGACAAAGAAACGTTGAAAGTTATTGGAAATTCAATAAAAAATTATCTAAAATTGGTAAAAAACGAAGAAAATTGATCAAAAATTACCAAATAATGTTGAATAGTTTGTAAAAATTTACCAAAATTATAAAAAAAAATTAAATTAAAAAATCATTGAAAATTAAGCAAAACTTAAAAAAAAATCGGTAAAAAGTGCTGAAAATTGATCGAAAATTACGCTAATAATTTATCTTAGCACAAAATGCATGATATAGTTTATCATTTCCCTTCTGTAGGTACTTCAAAATTGAATAGTAAATTACTGAATCGTAGGTAAAACAAGTTTCATAATGGATATTCACTCTACCTGTGCTTATTTCAATAAAATTCATCTTCAAATATCACATACTCATAAATTTATCCCATTTCAATATAAATAAAATCAATAACCGAATTCTAATATAAAAAAATCAATCGTTACAAATTTTTTTGCTTTGCAAAATAAAAATTATAAAATCATCTTTACACTGTGAGTTTCTTCCATAGAAATTATTTATTAAAATCTGAAACTCTCACCTTCCGCATTGAATTGAGCCAAGAGTTTAAATTTGCCATTGAAATTCAATATTTTAACAATTATTTACTACCGAGCCAACCTTTACTTTTATGCTTCTTATAGAAAAATTTCTAATATTATAAAAGTAGGTTTAAAAAAAATCGCAAAGTGACAATTTTTTTATTTTCGTGTCGCATTAAACAACCATTAATTTTAAAAATCATTCGAAAATCGAAAGATACAAATATTTTTTTAAATCTGAGCAATCCGCCAGAAAAAATAATTTCCAATCTTGATGCTCAAATTCGTTCATTTTCTTACAGTGAAAAAATTGCGTGGACCTAATTGTTATACTTAGCATGAAATGAACCCACAGAATTATCAATTAAGGGGCAAGTACATCCAGATTAGTGGTCATTTAGGTGGATATTTTTACGAATTTTTAATTATTATTACTACGACAGAAATTAATAAAAGCAAAATCAGTTTTCTAACCACGGACAATATTCCAATTACCAACCATACCCAGTACGTGTTGTAGTTAAGATTACTATTTTCAATGAGAAATTCTCAACACTTACCCGGTTCATCATCACGAACAGAATCGTCCATCAAATTGAAAAATTCACTTTGACTTTAATCCTCAGACACGTACAGGTGCAGGTACTGTACCAATTTCATTTAGAAAGATTTTCTTCTGAAACCAAAGTAAAAAAAAAACCACACACATTTATTACCAATCCCACGCAAAAGACAAGCAAGTATAAATGTAGGTACTTTCTGATCTTTTGATCTCAAAAAAACTTTCATTCCATTCGAAATAATAATAAATACATATAAATTCTTATACACATTACCTGGTACCTTACATCAAGTTTTCAATATCCTATACACTGTGAAGGTACGCGGGAGAAAAAAGATATTAAAAAAAAAAAAGGATAAGAAATACCTTCTGAAGAATATATACGCATCGAGCGTAAAAGAAACGAACGAAAATAAAGAAAAAAACGATTTAACGAAATACACGTGCTGAATATTTTAATAATGATAAAAAAACACCCGAAAAAAAAAGAAAAAAAAAAGACTTCAAATAATACTTTATATTACATAGGACGTCGTCTATATTACTCCCGTACATGGAATAGAAAAGCAAACACCTTTAATAATATCTTTCGAGTAAACAAATCATTCTCGAAGATTTTACGTTTTTTTTTTTTTCTCTCGTCATCCTCGTCGTCTTCGTGTTTAACAACTTTTGGAAAAATACAAAATAAACTGTTTCTCGCTCCATCGATGAGTAATTTCTGTTTGTTTAACTTGTATTTGTTGCAGCTTTGTTAGTTTTCTACGTACCTTCCGAATCGGGAGAAAAAGTAACCTTAGGAATCAGTGCTCTTTTATCGATGACTGTATTCTTAATGACAATTCGGGAAACATTGCCGCCCACCGAAAAGACACCATTAATAAGTAAGTAGAATACCTTTTCCATGTATGACTAAGCACACGGTTAGATAAATTTTAGGGCATTTTTTACACGACATGGTATGTTTTCTTCTTTTTTTTTTTTCTCGGTCGCAGGTATGTATTACGGAGTCAGCATATGTTTGGTTACGTTCGCCTCCGGATTATCTGTGGTAACCTTAAACATCTATCATCGCGGAGTTCGAGGTACCAAAGTACCAAATTATCTGAAAACCATAGTGCTCGATAAGCTGGCCAAAGTTCTACACCTGCAGTTATGTAGTCGAGAAGATTCCAACCAAGTATTGAAACAAGTATTTACTATAATACAATCAATACGTAGATACCTATTCGTATTCGCGTTAAAATTAATCAAAGCTTTTCGCTACAAAACACTACCACTACTCAGCTTGCCAGCCAACTGCTCTTCTTCAGTAAACAAGCAATCACTACGAACTATATATAAGAGCAATTCAAACTTCATCGCTATTACGCTACGCAAATTTTTCAACGTACACCGATAAACCACTGAATCTATGTAGCTACTACAAAGAACTATCCTTTTCCGGCCCAAAGGCCGTCGAAAATGAAACGCTTCGTTCGTGTTTTCAATCAATCTCATTTACGTATCTATTTAAATACATAGGTTAGATAGGTACCTTGTCTATGTGCACATTCCGTATTCTAATTATAACCTACACAAATCTACTTTCGAAATGAATAAAAAACAAAACTTTTTATCGACCGTTTTGCAACGTCGATAATTACCAAATTAATAAAATTTTGCAGTTTTAATACATATACGACGTAGCATGATACCATACTCGAGACTCGAAAAATAAGAAAAAACTACCAAAAAACCACTTTTTTGAAGCTGCGAGGGAGTGAAATGGGGCTGAAAAATCGACACCTCCAAAAGACACATCTAGGGCCTCTACTAAATGTACAGACCTAATTTCAACTAGCTAGCTCAATTTGGAAGGGAGTTATGCGAGGAACAAACTCAAAAAAAAAGAAAAAAACAAAAAGCTACTTTTTTGGGGGCTGTAAGGGAGGAAAATGGGACTGGAATGTCGACACCTCCAAAAGACACATCAAGGGCCTCTACTAAATGTACAGACCTAATTTCAACTAGCTAGCTCAATTTGGAAGGGAGTTATGCGAGGAACAAACTCAAAAAAAAAGAAAAAAACAAAAAGCTACTTTTTTGGGGGCTGTAAGGGAGTGAAATGGGACTGGAATGTCGAGACCTCCAAAAGGCACATTCAGAAACCCTCCCCTCACCTACTAAATGTACATAGAAAATTTCAACTTCGTGGCTCAATTTAGTAGGGAGGAAGGGAAGGACTAGTCTTTTTTCAAGGTCAAAAAGAGGGGAAAATCCCCATATCTCCCCTTTTGATTGACTTAAGAAGTTGATTTTTCGATATGTTATACAACTTCTGATTCTTTATCAAGTGACTTAAAAAGGGTCAATTTTTGTGTTTTTGACCCGTCAGCACCTCCTCCCCCAAATTGGGGCATAACTGAATTTTGACCCCAGTTCATCTTCACTCGTATATATCTAATCTGCCGCCAAACTGAGCTGATACACCGAATTAGAGCGATTTTGATCAGTATCAAGTGGAGTAAATGATTTTAATGTTCTGGGACAAAAATTAACGAAAAAAAAATAAAAATAAATATCTGACATGGCTAAAAATAGTCTTAATGGTCTTGAAAGACCCAAAAAGGATTTTTTTTGATATCCCCCCCTCATCCACCGTTGGTCGATAGACTGTAATAGCCCGGTTTTCATTGACAATATGACACAGAACATCAGGCTAATTAGGCACACCTAGGACCTCTGCAAATTACGATCCTTTAGCTCAATTTGGAGAGAAGATGTGCGTGGAACTACCTTTTTAAAGTCAAAAAGAAAGGGAAATCCTCCTAATTGACCTAGCATGCTCGTTTTTAAATATGCCATACAACATTTCACTATCTACCGATTGACATAAAAAGGAACAATTTTTATCCATACGGTACTTCGGCACCCCCTCCCCCTAATTTAGGCACGACTGAATTTTGACCCAAAGTCATCTCTACTTGAAAATATAAAATCCGAACTCAATCCAAACGTACTACCCAAATTTGACTAATTTTGGTCGGTGTCGAGTTGAACAAATGGTTTTTAGTTTCTAGGGAGGCGGGGGGGGGCGCATGGAAGAAATAAAAATAAATATCTGACATTGCGAAAAATGGTCCTAATAGTCTTCTAGGACTCCAGAAAGAATTTCGTTCATATTACCTTTTCCATTCTTCGAAAGGTCGATAGACCGTAATAGTCTGGTTTTCATTGACAATATGACACATAGGAAATCAGGCTAAAAATAGAAATAAATAAGTAGTCAACTAATTAAGTACTGTGCCACAAACTGGTTCAAAAAATGGTCAATTTTTTCCCCATTGAAACGGTTTCATGTGGCATGCAGAATATGGGGAAAATATTCAAAAAAATTTTAGGCCCCTTCCCTTCCCTTCAGAAGTTGATATTTCCACATAAGGAAACCCATACTTAGAGGGGGAGGGGCAATTTTTTCTCTTAAATGGTTCTATGTAGCAAACAGAATAAGGGAAACATTCAAAAATTTTTGGATCCCTCCCCTGAAAAGTTTATTTTTTTTACATTAAGAGACTCAGTTTAGCTGGACAATTTTTTTTTCATTGGAATGGTTCAACGTAACACGCAGAATGAAAAAAAAAATTCGATAAATTTGTAAACTCCTTTCCTTCAACAGTTGTCCTTTTTACATCAAGGGATGCCGTTTATGCGTGGAGGGGGGGGGGGTAGTGCGCATTTCTTTTTTCATTAAAACGATCCTGTGTAACATGTAGAATAAGGGAGAAATATGCAAAAAAATAATTTGTACATTTTTTTTTCACTCATAGGACACTGGCGTAGCCAGGATCGGTTTAGAGGAAGGGGTTTGCATTGAATTTACAAAACTGAATATAATGGAATGTCGTGGTATATCCGACCGAAACGAAAACGAAGTATGGATATTTTTATTGATCAAAAATTGCATTTTCAGGGGTTAAAAAAAATTACCATTAAAATGATTCAAGTTTTTCATCCTCAAGGGGGGAGGGGAGTGTTTTAGATCCCGTCCTCACCTCTTCGAATATGCTTTTACTATAGAGGATGTTTATCCGGCATCCCCTGGCATTCCTTCAGCATCCTCTCGTAATGAAGGCTGGCTACGGTCCTGCCTAAAAGGTTAATTTTTTTACATTAAGAGACTCAATGTAGTGGGAGGGGCAGAATTTTTTCATTAAAACGGTTCTATCTAACTTGTAGAATAAGGAGGAAATATTCAAAAAAAAGAAATTCAAATCGATTTTACACATCAAGAGAGCCAGTTTAAATGGAAATTTTATTTATTATAACTATTTTATTCAGCGTGTGGAATAAGGAGAAACTATTCAATAAATTTTAGACCCCCGCCGCCCCAAGTTGACTTTTTTCAGTAAGAGACTGCATTTTTTCTCATTACAGCAGTTCTATCCAACTTGTGGAATCAGGGAGGGGGGTTGGACCTCTCCCATCACCATTGAAGTTGATTTTCTTGCACCGTGAGACTTAGTTCAGATGTCAAAATTTTAATTTTTTGGACCCCTCCCGCCTCAAAAGTTGATTTTTTAAAATAAGAGACTCAATTTAAGGGCGAGGAGGAGAGGAATGAATTTTTTCACTAAAACGGCTTCATATCACATACCCAACAAGGAGGAATATTAACAAATTTTGGACCCCTCCCCTCGCCATTCGAACTGATTCTTCTTACACCAAGAGACGTAGATTTGATGGAAAATTTTTTTCTTCATTGAAACTGTTCTATGTAGCATGCAGAAATAAGGATAAAACAATCAAAAATATTTGCACCCCTCCCCTCCCACAAGTTGATTTTTCTACATCAAGAGACTGAATTGGGACGGGGGGGGGGGGGGGGGGGAGTTTTTTTTTT